>MJUU01020701.1:137207-160682 GCA_002080025.1 Modiolus philippinarum
CAACGTAAATTTCGTTATGCTGTAAACCTGTTTCAAGGAGAAACCTCTCATCAGCAGCATTAAAATCAAATGATATGGAAAGCCATAATCTAAAAGTTGTCCAAAAAGAAGTACTTTTTAAAACAAGTTATTTCTTAAACATAGTTTATGCTACATTATCAACAAAATCTATCGTTTTATTCATATAAAAAAAATATAAAATAGTATTTTCTCCGTATATAGACTATATTAAAAATCTCACAATCTTGCCATTTTCGGAAGCTTTCCCGCAAAAACTTGTTCGGTGACCTATTAATTTTTTACTAAAATTTTAAAGGGCAAGTAATAATTTTTCATTCACAGAAAAAATAAGAAAAATCTATCGTTTTGATTTAGTCACCCGAACTACCTTAAATAGGAGATGAGAAAAGAGTGCAATGTTTATAGGAGATGAAAGAGTATAAAATAGGGAAAAAAAGATGGAAGGTGCTTGACCAGAAGCCAGAAGATGGGACATAACGGCAAAAGAATATCAAAGAAAAAAGGCAGAAAGTAGGAATTCTAAAATAAAGAATAAAATAAAATAAAATGTGTCCATGGGAAACAAATGATCACGCCATATAGATATATGGACAAACAAGAATTAGATGAGTGATGTACTTGAAAAGGGAAGACAAGGTACAACTCATCATACCAAAGCTTCAGATCAAATATCAAATCATTCCTGCATACATAAGCTTAAAAATCCTTGAAATTTCGGACATACGTACGGACGTACGAACAGACGTACCTACGGACAAGGGCAAAACTTAATTCCCCGTCGCCTAACGGCGTGGGCATAAAAACACGGCAATTTATATTTAAGACAAACTGAGACAACCTTACTAATATTAACAAAAAAACTGAAGCACTGGCAGTATGAACCCCTTCAAAAACTGTAGGTATCAGGTGCTCCGGAATTAACATAATCTGCTCCGTGCTGCGTATCATCCCTCAAACTGCCATTGAAAAGTCCGGTTTTGTCATAGACGGCGATTACTAGTTCGGTAATTACTGCTGGATCTACTCACAGGTGTCTATTCGTATTTGTTAAACAAAAACATTGTAATGATCTATCGAATCATGGTGACGACAGTAAAACTTATGTAGTAAATGACGATTGCAACAATGATTATACAAAGCACTGGGATTTAGTTGTGAAGTAAAAACAGGAGAAATGAAAATAAGAAAGCGTGCAAAGATGCTAAATATTCAGGTCACTTTAGGTTTTAAAGATACAACTCTGTGAAATAAAATGGACATGAACTGTTGAAGAAGTTAGATCGAATGATTTCACATGGTAAGCTTCTCGTACGAGAAATATTTCAAAAGCATTGATCTTTAATAAGAATGGTTAGGACGAAATGACCCAACGCTAGATCTAGTTCAACGTAAAGAGGACAGTGTCAAGTTGTGCGACCGTTATATTCTAATGGTCAGCCAACATGATGGCGACAATTAAATTGTCAAAGTGTCAATTTCAAGCAATATACCTAATATCCCTGAAAGTGTAGTTTTCTTGTTGCAAATAACTAAATACCGAAGTCACTGTGAATTTACTTTCTGCATATGCGCATTTCGACAACTTATGTCTCATCAGTGCAGATAAAATCTAAACGTTTGGAGGACCATAAACTCAAAGATGTTTAAAACTGATAGAGAACAAATAACCAAATTTATCTAAATTTAAAGCCAAAATCATCTAAGGACAGAGCTTTGCATGAGGGAGATACTCCTTAGTTTTCAATAAAATTTACAAAATTTTAGATATTGGAAGGTTTCAAAAATAATCGGCTTTCGGGTCCACACCGAAGTACTGACTACTGGGCTAGTGAATACCCTCGGGGACTAACAGTCCACCAGCTGTGGCATCGACCCAGTGGTAACAAATAACTAAATACCGAAGTCACTGTGAATTTACTTTCTGCATATGCGCATTTCGACAACTTATGTCTCATCAGTGCAGATAAAATCTAAACGTTTGGAAAAAATGTAGTAATAAATATCTGATAGAGAAATCTTCTTTTTAAGGAGGCTCACTTCTGATGTTGTTTATATCAAGGATTTCTTGAAACCTATTTGTATATGTTATCGGGCTCTTGACAGCTATGTTTCGTAAAATATCACCCTATGAGCCAGAATATGAAGACGCTCACTTGCCCCAAGCTTCATATTCTGGCGAGCGGGATGATATTTTACAATATTTCTGCTGTAAAAAGCCCGAAAACTTGTTTATCAACGTTTACTTTCTTTTTTAGATTTGTAACTTTTGAAGTGAGGTTTCAAAGTCTCCCCAAGTCACGCAGGAAATTCGACATACACGTCTTTCTCACGTTTTCAACAATTTTTAGCTGCATAAAATATGTCTTGTAGTTTTTAATCATTTTATCACCAAACGTTATGTAACCGGAGGAATATTTTACCAGGAGTACTCGAAATAATGTCTATTTTGAATATTGCAGCAACCTTTGGTTCCTACGTTATTATATCGTTCCTTAGAGCTTTTATGACGCCATAATGTGAAAACATGACTTTAGGATATGTCAGTCACATAGTTTCTGTAGTTTTTCTGACGTCTAGTTTATCTATTTGTGTTATTATGACTCTGTTTTGAACACCTAATCGGAGAGAGAAATTTAATAGATTTTTACTTTTATCGGCTTGTTTTCCGGTGAACACTTGAAAAAAAGTTATTACCTTTGAAACTTCTCCGTAAATTTAACATTAGGGCTATTTTTTGCCTTAAAGCTAGGAAGTTATAGCAAGAATTTTATGAAAACTTGTCAAGTGTCTGCATTAGACCTTTAAAAGACATTCATGAAATAAAAATTGGGGGGTCCGTGTGCAAAATACTTTAGTCATTGAAACCGAGACTATCAGGGGAGTTCCGAAAACTGACACAATTTCAAAAATGTGATGAGTGAGCCACCTGAATATATCTTATCAGTTGTGATGCATATTCTGCGTACTGTGAAGGATTGTTTTAATAGGTCATGAAAGCTGAAAGATAAAAAAAATGAATAAGCCAAAGTTATCTTGAACCTACTATATAGTGTGAGCTCATTGTCAAAGACCTCATAATGGCTGCAAGATAAAAAACATGCATTTGCTCCATATCCTTTCATAGTGTTTGTGTGTAAGAAACACTATCTCGACTGTTTGGTTAAGGAAATGGGAATTATTAGTTCACCAGGAAACCCAAAATATACTCCCAAAACACTATCAAGGGAAGAGATTATAGAAAATTACACCTCGGTCTTAGCATCCTTTGGCATCAAACTAGTTGATTAATACAATCAGCTCCCTTACATCTACTGGGTACCTACACTTCATAAGAATCCGTACAAACAGAGATTCATTGCGGGGTCTTGCACAACTAAGCCTCTTCTAAGCTCCTTAGTACTTTATTGACCACAGTCAGAGATGGCCTTAAAAGTTACCGTGATAAAGTCTACTCCACGGGTGGCGTCAATCAGATAAAGATTCTATTATTACTGAGTATTTGGATTTCGTTTGGATTTATACATTTTAAACATATGGATTTCGTATGTTTGGGTTCTAGTGCTGCTGATGAGGAATTAGTTTTTGAAATAGCTATACAGCTCATTTAAATTATTGCAGTTGGAGTTAACATATGTGTATGGTCTCAAGTTAATTTACTCCATCTCCTTTCATAAAATATCTAAACATTCTAAAGATATCCATGAACAGCTATCCCCGAGCAGTCTCATCCATTGTCATAGCATGCACACTTTTGATTTTTCTACTCTATATTACACTGCCACATAATGAATTGAAAACAGTCATTTCTAATTTGATGCAATGAAAATGGAGAACGCAAATACACTAGTTTAGTAGTAGGGAAAGTTCAACGAGAAGTACACTGCAAATGACGTAATCAAATTGTTTAAACTTTTGATAGACAATATTTTTGTAGAATGTCGATGCCGCGTTTTTCAACAAACAATCGGGGTACCCATGCGCCACTTTTAGCTGATCTCTTTCTTTTCTCGTATGAGGTACAAGGGCTAACAAAGAAAAAGCAAAATCATTTAGCTTAGTCCTTTAATTTCAACTTCCGCTACATAGACGATGCACTTTCTTTTAATAATCCACAATTCAAGGAAAATTAATCCAGGTCTATCCCCATGAGCTTGAAATTAAAGAGACTACTGATATACTTGAGCTTCGTACTTAGATCTTTTGAAATACATTGACGAAGATGGACGTTTGAAAGTTTTATGACCAACGTGATGATTTTAACTTCCCAATTGTGAACTTTCCCTTTTGAGCAGCAATATACCTACCTCTCCAGCCTATGGAACGTACATTTCACAGTTGATTCGTTACTGTCTAGCATGTAGTTTATACAGTTTGTTCAGCCTCTGTTACTTTCATCCCTTCTATGGCCGTCATCATGACATCCTTTCAGAGCGCCTAATGTCACTCCCGGTTTTTATGGGAGTTCACACTATGAGTGGTTAAGTTCTTAATGTTGTCTTTTTTTCCGGGCCTTGTGGCTGTGTCGCGTCTTGTTTTGTCTTTATTTATCTCTGTTGCCGATTTCGCCATGTCTTCGGACTTTGATTTTTGTGACACCACTTCCTTTTGTTCCATCGGTATTCTACTGCCATTGTTTCATTGCTTTTGTTTAAAATTCCTATTACATAAATGACAGAGTCCAGACTATTAAATAAATGCATAAATATGGAGCGGGATAATAACAAAATTACCGAACAGTATTGTCAAAAGCCAAAGTGAAATTGACAAAAAAGACCAAGCATGTGGAAATTCGCCGGAAAATTGTTGACCGCAATGGTCCTGACTTGGTACAGGCACTTCAATGCGATAGTGTCCAGTAATAACTCAACGGCAATTGCTATTGAAATTAAGGTCGAAAAAAGTGATCATCCCAGTATGAAGTATAAAAAAGAATCTTGAGTCATAGTTCGGACCGAAACTTCTTATATTTCCCTAAGGAACTGATATTTATTAACGAATTTTTTAATGATCGTATGAGACGAATTTTTTTTTATACCTTGATTCATAAGGCAGTCACGAAGATAACTTTGTCTAATTCGAAAGTCTGTAGTCTCGCGTAACGAATCATTTGTGAATTATACACTCTGTAAGCAGGAGAAGTTATTAACCAGACATATTCCAAATGTTGTCATATAATAAGGCCATAGAGAAATATATGTGTGTTTCCTGCCACCAAGCATAGGAAAATAGCGTCTCAGGGTAAAAAGTATTATATCTCTACGGTTTTTGAAGAAGCAATAACAAGCAAACGTATAGTAAAAGGAGGTCATTCCCTAATCAGAAGTGTTAGGTACCAAGTGTGGACCCAAATTGATGTCTCACCCGTTCCTACTTTGTCGCAAAATTGATGTGAAAACTCAAACTGCCTAAATCAGAAATCTTAACATGTTCGCTAGGCTGTGAAATCAAATTAACTGACAAAAGCAATATAGCAGACTGTCAAACCAAAATGCCAAATAGCAGTGACCTACCACTGATAGATACTAAGAAACCAAACATGTTCACTAGACCGTGAAAATGGGTCAAGGCCTAAAACAAAAAAGCAGGCTGTCATCTTCGATCTAAGACAAACCCAAATACCAAATATTATTGACCTTACATTATTAGATACAAGGAAACTTAACAAGATCACTAGGCCATAAAATTGAGGTTACAGACAAAAGCCATATAGTACACTGTCATATACTACCCAAGACCAACATATATACAAAATATCATGGGCCTACCACTTATAGTAACTGTGAAAATGACGTATTTATTAAAACTGAACATGCTCACTAGACCGTGAAATTGAGGTCAAGGACAAAGGCCATATGACAGACTGTCATGTACTACCTAAGACCAACCTACATACCATATATCATTGATCTACCACTTTTAGTTACTGAGAAACTAAACTTAGCACAAAAACTTAACATGTTCACTGAAACGTGAAATTGAGGTCACAGACATAAGCCATATAACAAACTGTCATGTACTACCCAAGACCAACCTATATACCATACACATAAAGCAGCCACATCCTGCTAAGCTCATCTCGTTGCACAGCATTGTCACATTTAAACGTGTCAATAAACAAGGACTATACTCATTCTTTTTAATGGATTCATTCATGCAAGAAATGTAGGTCAAAGTCAGCATCCGACGCATGCATTGTTGTTGACTTTCCAAAATACATCAAACATACCAATATGCTTGATGTGGGACTTGTCAGTAAGCGGGAATTGACTTTAACCATTCTACCTAACCAAGTCACTCATGCGTAAAATATAAGTCAGAGTCAGCATCCGAAGCATGCATTGTTGTTGTCATCCCAAATGCATCATACATACCAAAAATGGTTGATGTGGAACATGTCAGTAAGCGGGAATTGACTTTAACCATTCTACATAACCAAGTCGCTCATGCGTAAAATATAGGTCAGAGTAAGCATCCGAAGCATGCATTGTTGTTGTCATCCCAAAATGCATCATACATACCAATATGGGTGATGTGTGACATGTCAGTAAGCAGGAGTGGACTTTAACCATTCTTCCTAACCGGACGCCGACGCCGACGCTCGGGGTATCACATAAGCCCCCCCCCCCCCCCCCCCTCACTTCGTGAGGTGAGCTTAAAATCATTGACCTACCACTTATAGTTACTGAGAAAATAAACTAATCACAAAAACTTAACATGCTCACTAGACCGTGAAATTGAGGTCAAGGACAAAAGCCATATGACAGACTGTCATGTACTGCCTAAGACCAACCTACATACCATATGTCATTGACCTACCACCTATAGGTACTGAGAAACTAAACTAAGCACAAAAACTTAACATGTTCACTGGACTGTGAAATTGAGGTCACAGACAAAAGCCATATAGCAGACTGTCATGTACTACTGTTTTAACCTGGATATGGGATGTTGTCTCCTTGACATTTACCCCTTTCCTTTCTTTTCCATACTCAAGACCAGTCTATATACCAAGTATCATTGACCTACCAGTTATAGTTACTGAGAAAGTGACCTAATCACAAAAACTCAACATGAAAGTTTACGCCGTCGCCGCCATACTTTGTACGCATATGTCTTGCATTCCGCGCCTTTCGTCGCGGACGAGACAAAAATGAGATCAAACTCTTATCACAGTAATTATTTTAGGATAACTTACAAAATGAATAAAGGAAAAATTAAAATAGAGAAACAATTTTTTTTATAGAACAATTGTATGTACTTCCACCTAAACATGGTTAAATTTTAAATTCGATAGCTAGTAGAATCTATCATTTACCAATAATCAAACTGATATATCGCGACATTGATAGAAACAAGGCTAAAAAATAAATAAAAGTTTTACTTGAAAATTAAGAATCTTTGTAGTCGCTCTTTCGTTGGACTCAGTCATAACAGGTGTTCAACTCGGTAACGGAGAAATTAATTTAAACGTGCTTTCACTAAGTTAATTTAAAATCCAATTAATCTGATTGGACAACGCATATGAATGTTTAATTTATTACAAATTTTCAATTATCAGTCCGTTTATCTTTATCATTAAGCATTTAATATCACATGTTTTGGGACTTAATACATCAATACAGTAATATTTTTTTAAATATTTTTATCATTTTGTTTTAGTTATGAAAAAGGAAGGAAATGGGGTAAATGTCAAGGAGACAACATCCAATATCCAGGCTAAAACGACCCAAAACAAAGCATCTAGGGGTAACCGTACGGTCTTCAACACAGTGAGGAATTTAGTTGTTTGTTTGTTTGTATTTTGGAGGGCACTTCTTCCATTTAAAAAAATAGTTATAAGTTTCTATTACAAATTGTTTTAGGGAGAGGGTAAATTTTCGGCTTCACAGTATTTTTATGCTACCCCTTGCATCATTACCATTTTTTTCACAAAACATTTGAAATTACTAAGTACGAAAATTTTGATATTTTGATATTTTTCAATACATTTACCAAGTTAATTATTAGAATTCAAAGACATGCCATGTTAAGCTGATGAAATTACTGCTTGCCAATATAATAGTTTTGGGGTAAAATTACAGTGATGTGGACAGAAAATATTTTCGGTAATTCAAGTGCGTTCTCAAGATTATATAGCATGTTTTAACTGAACTTGACGAACACTCTAAATTTTTAGACGCAGGATTTTTATTGCTTAAATAAATTATATTCAACGTAAATATTGTATCACATGTTCAATTTCTTAATTATTTATATTTTAATTATTCATTTTTGTGGCTTAAAATTGAGTTAATGGAACCCCTTTAGGTTATATCTCTCACTTCATAAGCAGGGTACAAGGTATGATAATTCTTCTCGTATACAAATGCATAGTGACTTCTTATAATCAGCAAATGCATACTAACTTCCTATAATCAGCCTGACCGATTTACATTCAAGTCCATATCACAATCACTGTACATCGTAGGAATATCATATTTTGCATATGTATGAATGTTTGATGGTACTTGAGCATTCATGCAAAATTTAGGACTCGGGCTATATATTCAGCGTGAAAGACTTTCATAGACATTTAGGTCAAAGTTCAGATAAATGCATCGGGAATAGGCTATTGCGATCGCCATTTAGACAAAATCAGGCCATTTTACAAACCTCTTTCTAAGCTTTTAACCTCCATCCTGACAGCCGATAAAGAGGGCCTTCAAAAATACTGTGATACTAGCTTTTCAAGAAGTGGTGTAAATGAAATGTGGATAATTAAAAAACTCTAAAGATCTGCTTGACATCCTAAAATCAAGATCATTATCACATTGTAAAAGCATTAAAACTTTTGACTTCTCCACACTTTATACTACCATTCCTCATGAACAACTGAAATCTCGACTGAAAAATATAATACATAGACGTTTCTCCCGTAAGAATGGCGAACGATGATATAAATACATTATCAGCATACTTTGTGAAATACGACTCAAAATCACAGAAAAAATACCCGGAGGAAGAAGTGATTAAAATGGTAGAGTTTCTGATTAACAATATATTTGTCCAATTTGGAGGATTTGTTTTTTAACAGACCATCGGAATTCCAATAGGCACAAACTGTGCACCTCTTTTGGCCGTTTCTCCACTCTTATGAGGCAGAATTCATTGAAGGGCTTCTTCAAAATAAAGAAAAAACGGCCCAGTCCTTTAATTTCAGCTTCCGTTATATAGATGATGTTTCATCACTAAACAACCCTCGCTTTGGTGATTATCTTCACCTTATTTATCCAAAAGAGCTTGAAATTAAGGATACTACAGATACTTCCACATCGGCCTCGTTCCTTGACCTTCATCTTAAAATTGACAACAGAGGTACATTACAAACTAGGTTGTATGACAAACGCGATGACTTCACTTTTCCAATAGTCAACTCCCCTTTTCTTTGTGGCAACATTCCAAAAGCACCAGCATATGGAGTTTACATCTCGCAACTCATTCGCTACTCGAGTGACTTCCTTGATAGAGCCCAGTTGCTTACAAATAGACTACTTAAGCAAGGGTACGTTACGAAAAAATTAAAGTCATCACTACAGAAGTTTTACGGCCGACATCGCCATCTTGTGGGTCGTTACGGGATATTTGTTTCCAAGATGACAACAGATCTTTCCCTCTACAACTAAAGTTTGTTTTTCCTCTATCGGATTTGACTTTACTACCGTAGTTGACATGTTCAACACGGCGGGTGTCTTATAAGAAGCAGGAGATGCTTACTCTACCTGATCTCACTCATGGTTTTTATTGGGTCCGTGTTGTTCATCTGTATGAGTGTCTTCATTTTTCTTTTTTGTTCCGTACTCAAGTGGTGTCCTTGTTTCTTACTGTTTCCGATGTTGCCTTTGTCCGTGAATTGTTCGTTCTTTTGACTGACGGTTCGGTTCTCACTTACTTTACCTACATTTATTCATCTTTCTTATGATCAATTTACAATGAAAAATCACACCCTATTTTAGGTTTCAATAATCTTACGGAAACACCATTTTATCTATATATACACGCGTAGCACGTTGTAGGGTTTCCAGGCAAAATTGAATCGTTTTTGCTTACATGATCCTCTTGATCATACATTGAAGCTAAGATCCGAGTGCATATTTCGCCTTCTGTTTATAGCAAGAGTACAGATTGAGACAATATGTAATCAATTTTGCCTACATTTTTGCTTGATTGACACATTCGAATTTATCAATTCGTCCAGAACTAGAGATAGAAGAAAGGCAGAAACCACTAGATCTATATTTGTTTTATACTTACATCTCGAATGGTCAACTCAGTACTAAAATCATTAGTACTAAAAAGGGACAATTATCAATTTCCGTAACATTGACAGTAATATTCCAACTTCTCTTGCTACTGTGTGTATGTTTCACAGTCGATTCGTTGCTCTATTTCTCGCACAAAATACACAGACTTATTCATTGGACATAGTTATCTTCGTGATCGTCTTATTAATCAAGGCTTCAAAAAATTTCGTCTGATGCAAAAAAGTCTTTTAATAGATATCAGTCCCTTGTGAAAAATAGCTCGGTTGCTTACAAATAGACTTCTTTAGCAAGCGTATATTACCAAAAAACATAAAGTCATCACTACTGAAGTTTTACGGTCGACATCACGATTTTGTGGATCGCTATGGGATATCTGTTTCCCGGATGACAACAAATCTTTCCCTTTACAGCTGAAGTCTTCATTTTCCTTTCCCCCCTGTATTCATGTGGTATCCTTGTTTCTTAGGTGTTTTCAATGTTGCCGTTATCCATGGATTGTTTGTTCTTTTGACTGACGCTTCGGTTCTCACTTACATTAAGCTTATTATCCTATCTTGATATTTTGAAACTAAATTCTACTTTTCTAATGCTTTAATGCAGATTTTTTTTGCAACAAATCACACTCTGTAACAAAATTTCACGTCTAATGTCTACACATAAAAGCTTTTAGATTGTGTCCTTAAGTACATGAGCTGAGATACCCTCTCCAGCTCGAACTTCACTACGATTTTCAAGAAGCCTTAAAAGTGTCACCTTAATAATTTAAATAAAATGTTACACGAGATAACCTAATAAACTCATTTGCACTTTTAGTATCAGGACACTCTTACTTTACCTCCCCTTCCCCGCAATCGCAGATTGTGGAGATTGTGTGATTTTATCATTTTCTCACACAATGTTTCTTGCGGTTGAACGAAATAAAAATAATGGTAAGTATTTTTTACACGACAGAACAATAATCGTCTTTTACTTGTCACATCAGTATGTTTTTTATCACTTAAAGCAAATCTTTACTTTAATAACCAGACTTTATATCAGTCCTTAGCATATAGTTTAAAGGATTTTCCATACAACGGCAGCACGTTTATGAAATGGAAAGTGTTTTTACGGACGAATAAAATCTAAAAAATGCTGATAAATGTTCAAAATTAGAAAACAAATTCAGAGTCATTAGCACAGCAAGTAAATTAAATATTCATCCAATTTTGAACTATTTTATATTCATTAAATCATGTTAACTGATTTAATATGTTTTGATGTATGAATCTTAAGACGTACATCAAGTGCCGAAGGACTATTTGATATCCTTGGGTAGATACTGCTTGGTAGTATCAATTTCTGGAATGTGTAAGTTACATCGATTAGGAATGAGCGAATGATCACATTGATTTTACTCAGAATCTTCAATTCAGTCTTCAAGTATCCATCAATTTTAAAACACCTGGGTACTTAACTTGTACCCGAAAGATGCATCTTTACGCAAAAATGGATAAAAAATGGTTCTCTAAAACTAATAGACAACGTGATCATTTGGTCAGAGCCAACCGGCTGAAAATGGAACAACTAACACAATACCGAAGTTACTGTGAATTCAATTTCTGCATATGCGCATTCCGACAACTTATGTCTCTTCAGTGCAGATCAAATCAAAACACTTGGAAATCCATAAACCGAAATATATATATGTGTAAAAGCTGATAGAGAACATATTACCAGTAGGATCTCAAAAAGGAAAAGCCAAAATCATCTAAGGACAGAGCTATACATGAGGGAGACAGATACTTCTTAAATTTTAACAAAAGTTTCACAAATTTAGATTTTACGTGTTTTAAAATTAAAATCGGTTTTCGGGCCAGCACCGAGGTACTGGGTTGGTGAATATCCTCGGGGACTAACAGTCCACCAGCAATGGCAGTGGTAATAAATAATAAAATACCGAAGTTCTTGTGAATTTCAAAAAAGATGAATCAAATAGAGAAACAGAAAAAAAAGAACAAGAACATTTCTTTAAAAAAAAATCAGAGGCTCCCAGGAGCCTGTATCGCTCACCTGGTTTTCAGTTACCACAATCAAGGTAACAATGTAAGTTATACAGTTGATCTTCAGTTTCTCAAACTTTCGTAGGTCGAACACCTCCAATATCTTGAACTGTTTTTAAAGTCTGATCATGTTTTATTATATTTCTTTGTTGGGATTTTTTGATAAAAAACGTTCTTGCTAAGGACCACTTTCGACATCAGTTTTGAAGTCGACACGTCATTTTGTAAATGGCAGTCAACAAACAATTTTCAACATCGGTTTTGA
This sequence comes from Modiolus philippinarum, assembly GCA_002080025.1. Classification (NCBI taxonomy): domain Eukaryota; kingdom Metazoa; phylum Mollusca; class Bivalvia; order Mytilida; family Modiolidae; genus Modiolus; species Modiolus philippinarum. The sequence goes on from MJUU01020701.1 coordinate 149,834, forward strand.
AGTCACAACATCAATATCTATTTGGAAATCAAATTTCTTTGAAATCGGACAATGTTGAATTTTCCCGCCTTTTTTGGCGGCCATTTTGAAAATGGTGGTCAAGGAACAATTTTCAACATCAGTTTTGAAGTCGCCACAGCATGGCAAACATTTCATCAATTTCCACTTTACCTTCATCTTCTATAGTTTTGGAAATGAAAAATACGAAAATAAAAAAAAATCGGTGAAAAAGGGCAATAACTCCTACAAGGATTTATGGATTTTCTTCAAAATTTCAGGATGGGTAGATCTTAATATGCTGAACATTTTTGCAATTTACACTTGACCTCTATCTGTTACACTTCTTGAAATAAAAAATAAAAAATTGCAAAAATTTTGAAAATTTACCGGGAAAAGGGCTATAACTCCGAGATGGGTTTTCAGATTTTCTTCAAAATTGCACAGTGGGTATATCTCATCATGCTGATCATTTTTATCCCTGTCAGATTTTTGATATCTGTAACGGTTTTCGAGTTATTAGCCAAAAACTGCAATTTACCCCTATTATAATTTTTAGCAATGGCGGCCATGTTTTTTGACCGGCCAACTAATCGAACATAACTTTGAGAAGCCATACCCTGGTGATAATTCAGGCCAAGTTTTGTTACATATGGCCCAGCGGTTTCAGAGGAGAAGATTTTTGAAAATTGTTGACGGACGTCGGACGCAAAATGATGACAATAGCTCACATGGCCCTTCGGGCCAGGTGAGCAAATAACGTCATCAAAATGTTCATGAAATTCAGAAACACTGGCGATTCCAGAGATCAACTTGAGTTCCAGAGATCAACTTACATTCGACTTGATGAGTGTCCTGTGTTTGTCTATATATTGTAGTTGTTTACTAGCTTAAGACACTGGTGCTTTTGTCGGGCAAAGGATGACAGTGATTGTAAGAGCACTTTGCCAGTTTAATTGATGTTTGTTGACAATCCCGCACCCATGACCAAGAAAGACATGGATGTAGCGTTGCTCGACAATTAGCAAAGAATTCCTCTTAAACCGGTGCTAGGGGCTGTCTTGAACTTACTATGAGGTATGAGCAAAGCTCATTGTTGAAGTCCTCATGGTGACTTCAAGATGAAGAACAACAATAAAAGCGTTGTTCCTTTGCTTCTTTTTTACCATGTATTTGTAGAGACTTTGTCTCATGGGCGTTTACTCCATATCCTTTTATTCACCATCAAGTAATGGACATAGTTTCTGCAGACTTTAAGGCTTGGCGAGAAATTAATTCTACCATGTATTTGTCAAGACTTTGTCCCATGTACATTTACTCCATATTCATTCATTGTATAAGGACTCATGGACTTATAAAATCATCAAAAAGCAAATGTTCTATATTCCTACAATAATCGTAATTGCAATATCTTAGTACCTGTTTATTTAAGGTTTAAAGTAGCCTAGTTTTAACAATGTATGTAAATTACTTCTAAACTTCGCTAGTTTAATACCAAATGTCTGTAAATGTGTAAATTTTCGCGTGCAATGTAGTTTTCGCTATATTGGCGATCGCCCCCACGAATAGTTTCGTTTTGAAGCGTTGTATGTAAAAGCAATAACATTATTGCATATAAAGGACCTTGGGCGCAAAAATAACACCCTCGCGAAATGTTTGTCTAAAAAAGCGAAAATAACATCCTGTAAAATTTCCACGTTTACAGTTGTCAAAATTACATATGGTGATTAATTCTCCAGTCTTCATATTTCTCAAAAGAAATTAATTCAGTATAACCATGTTGTAGCATGGAATCTGCGGGGTAAATGGTAAATTTTACGGTCGAAAATTAAGTTTCTGGTGTAAAAAGTGTATCGTTCCTGCAATGTCAAAATGAACCTGACAAGCCCAATTGTATTAAAATGAACATTTATTTCGAGACGACAAAAATGTAAAAAATGAAAAAAAAGGAATCAATGACAATTGATGCTTTTTCCTTGGTATTGCTACAATAACAGTCCAAGTTTCCGTGTAATATCGGTACTCGGCATCAAAAAGTAGTATTCTTGGTCTAATGCTCTGAAAATTTAAAACAAAACACAGTATATCTTAACTTCATAGTACATTTGTTCATTTTCAAAATAAATTCACAGATATTTCGTACATTTGTTCATTTTCAAAATAAATTCACAGTTATTTCGTACATTTATTTAAAAAAAAATCACAGTAATTTCGGTATTTAGTAAATTCATATACTATTTTTTATTTGCGGAGGAGACATTTGCATACAGATATCTTACATGATCAACTACAAGACGGATGTCCTATAAGAAGCACCTGATCTACCCATGGTTTTAATTTGGGTCCGTGTTGTTTATCTGTCTGTGTGTCTCCATTTTTCTTTCCTGTTTCGTATTAGTGTGATTTTGAACCTTGGTTTTTCTGATGTTGTTATTGTCTTTGGATACTTTTTTTTACTGACGGTTCGGTTTTCACTTACTTTCCCTAATAGAAATGTTATACGTCAATAGAAGAAATGTTAGCCATATCAATGCATAAGGTCTCAGTCGCAAAGAAATTCATGTGTGCCGAAGCAACACTTAGTTTTATGTAGTAATAAGAATAGTAACTCTACCATACAAATGAAAAAGAAATGGAAACAAAGAAACTCACTCATAAATACTGTGCTAATCGAAAAAAAAAATACAATTACTTGGTATATGTGGTTATACTTATGTTGTTATCATTAAGTTCTAGACTTGTAAAAAGGCTCAATCTGTAAAAAAGTTCCTCAAATCACTATGTATTCGTCTACCAACATAATTTCACATGACTAATAAAATTCCTTTCCGGGTTGTATAAATTTAAGAAACAATGGCGTAATAACTTGTGTTCCTTAGCTGAGCTCTCTGAAATCCCAGATCCCAGTAAGTGGAGCCGACGCACAGCGAGAGAAGCCACGAGCCCTTGTGTTGGAACTCGGAGCCCAGAGCCAGTTGTCAACCAAAACAAGGTGCATTAAACGAAAATATATCACATCAGAAATCAAATATTTGATTGTAAAAAATATAAAAATTACATATGAAAAAGAAAGGAAATGGGGAAAATGCCAAGGAGACAACATCCCATCTCAAGGTTAAAACTATCCAAAATAGAGCATCTAGGGTGTTTATGAAACAACGGCAGTAGAATACCGAAGGAACAAGAGAAGCGAAGATCACAACATTCGAAAACCAAAGACATGGCAAAAACGGTAACAGAGAAAAACAAAGACAAAATGAGGACGTGAGACAGCTGCAATGTACGGAAATAAAAAGACGACATTAAGAACTAAGGCACTCTTAGTGTGAACTCCCATGAAAACCGGGAGTGACATCAGGTGCTCCGGAAGGGTGAGCATGTCCTGCTCCGCTAGCAACACCCGTCACACTATCAGTGAGGCATATAGTGTTTTCAAAGTTCTGTTTAGTAGCGGATTGGTTATGGCATTTTCTAACCCTTAGACAGAAAACCGATTGAAATCCATGGTAAACGTATTTTCTCTAACCCTCAAACTGTACCATGGTGAAATTTTGAAAAACTTTATGTATCTCTATAGTATTGAAACAATTACAAGGACAGATCGGTAGCATAAACATCAATGACGAAGACAAAACTAAAATTGTACATTATGATATACAAGACAACACGGAAAACTGTGAACTCCTTTTCGACACTTTATTGCAAATGTTCGATGTCAAATGAGTACGAGCTTCAGAAAAAATGGAAACTTACATATTTGTTGAAAGTTAAGTTATTTACCAACATAGTTTAAACATTTTGAAACTCTGAGTAAATGGTTTTTATTTAAAAAGCGTCAAAATATTTGCGTAAAACATATCTCTTTAGAGTTTTCGCTCATTTCCATTAGCCACTTATATGTTTTAAGATATAATTGAAAACTTAGGCTCATACCCCCTGAAAGGCCTAGTTTTGCATGCAATATACCGGTAGTCTAAAAGTTGAATTCATTTTTTTCAGCATGTACATTTGTTTCAAGTTTGAGTACCGGGTATGTTCGCTGGTCAATTTGAAAATAAATAGGATTTCAAATAAATTTTAACTTTTTGTTAGAAACCTGAAAAAGAAGTTATTAAAGTTAAAAAAAATATACGTTGCTGATGTCGTTTTTGAGATATAAATGATAAAAATTTGGCCGGAAACTGAACTTCTTTGAATTTTTTATAGGTTTAATATAAGCAATGATCACCAATGAACGATTGTGAGAAAATAAATAGGATTTAATAAAATGTTGTCAGATGTATAAAATGAAAAAATCAAACAAAATATGGGGGTTCATGGACAAAAACTATAATGTTTTTTCATGGATAAAACAGAGAAGTCCGAAGATCTGACAGAAATACCAAAACGTGACCAGCAAGCATCCTTAACGAACATGCGATAAGATACATTTCATGCAAAAGAAGATACCTAATCTACACTGCGTATTTCTTTTAAGCACAACTTCATTATTTTTCTCAATAAAATGCATAATAAGCATCAAGTTATTCTCATACCATTTGTACAACGTTCATTTTCATATCCACATTAAGGTTCATCAGGTGGAGCATTGTCCCTTCCTACTTTTCCATTTGGCCAATGTATATTTTCGTCCAGATATTTCTTCTAAATAAATCATTAAAAAAATTATTTTATTTTATGCAAATGTAATAAGAAATCAATGTAATAAGAAATACAAGCCATTGTTGTGATTAAATTTGGTCGGATGAGGTGTAAATTCATCGAAATGGAGCCTTATCTGCAACATTAAAATTTTTGCTGCAGTTTTGTATATCACTTAACGTCGTCTAAACAATTAGATTTTATCTGCACTGTAGAGACATTAATTGTCGAAATGCGCATTTGCAGAAACTAAATTCACAGTTACTTCGGTATTAAGTAATTTAAGGGGGTAGACCTGGGGAGGCCTAAAATTTTCCACTGCCTTAATTTTCTTAATATTTTCAGTATGAAAACAACACCTGTTCATGTCGACTTTCAGCAATTTTCTACAATTTGTACCGTCCTGTTTTATGTCTAGTGGTCATCCAAGATACCCTGTTTCCTCATATTATTTTGGTTCGTTCAGGACTTCATTATGGTGTATAAAATTGGCTGTAATTAAATTTGTATTTGATTTAAGATTATTTCAAATGCAAAAGTATGCAGTTTAGACTTGTGTGAAAGTAAGCAAGAATAATGATAGTAAATTTAAGTAGTTTTAACTGAAATACATGGGTGAGGCTGAATTTTTTTACTCTATTTCGATCACTATTAAACACTTCTTGGAAAAAATTCTATCGTTTGATTTTCACCAAAAAACTGAGAATAGAAAGAAAATCACTATATGTAAGGTATATAAAAATCTTAGAAAATTCTACCGTCTCATTTTTTCTTAATTTAGAGTACAGTGGGTAAAAAACAATAAAATTGCTGAATATGCGATATAAATTACCTCCCTTGGATAAAATCTGACTTTTAAATATTTTCATTTTCTTTGGACAGCATTGCAAAAATGTAGAGTAAAATTCACTCATTATAAATTACTGGATGTTGAGTATTTGTTTTCAGGACAAAATTAATATTTATTTGCTGTGTGGAAAAAATTTCACAATTTTTAAATTTTGATAATACATATTGTAATGATTCTATTTGTTTGTGTAATGAATAAAAAGTGAAAAACAGAGTTATCTCCTCCTATTCCAGGTCTACCCCCTTAAGGTTAGAAACCACCAATTCATTTCTTTAACATTTTCAACTGAAATTTCCCATATTCAAATCTGTCAGGACAATTAATCTTAAGTTAAACCTGTATGAAACCATATATTTTCCGAAAGGTGCACATCTCGTCAACATCACATCAAAATTTCAGCATACCTTTAAAGCCTTCGAAGAGAGTTCCGAATGTTGGAAAAACCCTATCTATAAATATACACAGTTACGACCAAAACATTACACATTCATAGTATACCGAAAAACCCCTATGGTAAGTATTCAAAGGATCATTCTAGTCAATTAACCTTGGTTTCAAAATAAGCCTGATAAATCAATGTTCAAACAGGTGTATCATTTATTTCATTCCCACATTTATTTTTAAAGGTGCATGAATTCAAAGTTATATTTAGATTCTAAAAGATCTATTTTTTCATTTGTTCTAAGTGCTGATTGGCTGAATTGGTGGTTTGACACCCTTAAATCACAAAGCTCAAATCTGCAGTGAAAAGATGTTTCGATATCGCATCCTAGAATCCTAACTCGGTTGGTCTTTGTTTTCACATAACTATAATTTCTTTTTGAATTCCTACAGGACATTTTTATTATGAACAGTTATTTCTTCTTATATTTAAATCACAATTAATTTGCACAACTGAAAGGTGGTTACAATTTTTTAACATATGTACAAAGGCAATTATTTTTCCAATGTTTTATAAAAATGAAAAAAAAAATTGAGTAAATGCACATGAGACAAAGTGTCTACAAAAACGGGGTAACACTAAGCAATGGAACAACGCCTCTTTTGTTGTTCTTTGTCTTGAAGTTAATATGAGGCCTTCAACAATGAGCATTGCTCATACCTCATGTAAATTAAAAACGGAAAATTACCTTGACTTTTAAAAAGTTCAAGGAAATGTGCACACATGTGTATTCTCGTGCATTCAATACAAATAAAAAATTCCAAGTGTCAGTTTATTCTTTTTGTTGTTTATTAGCGGTATTATCAATTTAACTACCGACTTTGACATTTTCCCGGATTGAATCACCCACAGTGTGACGGGTGCTGTTAACAGAGCAGGATATGCTTACCCTTCCCGAGCACCTGATGTCACTCTCAGTTTCACTGGAGTTCACACTGTGAGTACCTTTGTTCTGAATGTTGTGGTTTCTGGTTCTGTGCTTTGTGTCTGTCTGGCGTCATTGTGTTTGTGTCTAACGTTATTGTTTTCTGTGTTCTCGTTTTTGCCCTGTCTTTGGACTTCGATTTTTGTGAATTTCACCCCTTTGTTCCTTCGGTATTCTACTGCCGTTGTTTAATGTAGGACCAATTAATATAGTGATTATATTATAGCGCCTTTGTGTAAACAATTTTCTTTGGTTTTCGTTTGAAGTCCAAATATGTTGCTTATACATTGTGAGCATAGATTTAATATGTTAAACAACAGAAAAAACGCATTTATTCGCAAAACATTTAATGCCAGTACAATGTCATCATTTTTACCGATTATGATTGAGATTTTCCTGCAAATAAGCCCCTTAATTAGGTTATAATTATTCAACATATTTATTAATAGATTAAATAACATAGAAAAATAAAATAAAATAAAATCCGGTTCATTTGCCGTGTTTTATTCCTACATGAAGGCTTTTCTCCTATAAAGTATCCTTCTCACATCTCCCTGTATTTTGTTGGATATTGTTCTCTAGTTAGATTTTTTTATATAATAGTTCTTGACACTAACAATTACATAAGTTTACATAAAATAACAATGAGATTTTTAAAGAATTTTAAACTGAATGATTCCAAAGGTAATACCTAACACTCTTAATATCACAACGGTGCATTAATTGCTACACTTTCATCTGCAAATAGTTTCCATTTAAATACACTACACATTTATCTAAGATGTCGATTCCCGACTTTTCGACGGAATTAAAAAAAAACGTATGATTTGTTTAAGACCACCATTTTTAAAAAATAATAATTCAATTTAATTTTGCATTTTCAACCTGCCAGCACATCTTGTCTTAAATGTATATTTCTTGAAAGGTACATCCCGTCTCTGCATTATGCCAAAATTTCATCATACATTTTAAAGCCCTAGAGTTCGGGTGGTATCTCTCCTGTAAAAACATGCCAGACAAGATTACACAGAGATCGTCGTTTTTAAGATTACAAAATCAATTCTGATCAATCAATATATCAATATGTAAATTGTAACATCATTAGTCAAATTCTATTAAGGTATCTCAGTGGTATAATTCCGCCATTTGGTCCAATTTTTATTCATTAACTAAGGTTTCATACAGTTAGACAAAATAATTATTAAATTTAAAGAAATACTCACAGTAAATAAAATACTTTGTTTCCTCATCGTTCATTGAAGATCTTATGGTGGCTTTGAGTTGTTATTACTCCCCTTTGGGTCGTTGTCTCTTTTACACATTCCCCGTTTCCCTTCTTTTTTCCTATTTGTACCTTATTCTTTTTACAACATTTTCATTACAAAGGTGCACTAAATAGGAAAAGCTGTAAATCTGGTAGTGGAAATAACGGAACACAGAAATTATGAAAGAGAGTTCACAATTTATCTCTCTTATTTCAACGGTGACCCATAATTTTTATTTGTTTTAAGTAAACAATATATTGAGTTTAAATCGCAGACAAAGTTTAAACCAAATCTATAATGAATTTTAAAAACTATCCCCTGATCTAGTCACTTTCCCTATCAATACCTAGTAAAATCCTTCAATTTCCAAATTCAGTTTTTTGGGCTTATACGAACGGTAAACCCAAATTTTTATTTAATATTTAAAAAATTTAAACAATTATGTTTCATTACAGAAAATGTCCAAAAATTCTTTAATAGGAAATAAATACCTGCAGACACCTTAAATAGTTTTCAGGGTGAAGGATATAAAGTCTATCTTTAGATAGAGCCCGGTTGCTTATAAATAGGCTACTTAAACTAGGGTATATTACCCAAAACTTCATCCCTCTAGAAGTTTTACGGTCAACATCACCATCCTGTGGACCACTGTGGGATATCTTTCCCTTTGAAAGCTTAATTGTTGTTTTCTCTACCGGATTTGACCTTACTACCGGAAATGTTCAACACGGCGGGTGTCTTATGAAAAGCAGCAGATGCTTACTCCATCGGTGCACCTGATCTCACCCATGTTTTTTTATTGGGTCCGTGTTATTTATCTTTGTATGTGTGAGTGTCTTCGATTTTCTTTTTTGTGTCATGCTCGTGTTGTGTCTATGTTTCTTTATATTTTCCGATGTTGCGATTGTCCTTGGATTGTTCGTTTTGGAGTGACGGTTGGGTTCTCGCTTACTTTAAAAAAGAAAGATCTACCTTAAAGCTCTGACTGGTTTATTTGATGGTTAACCTTTACAAATATGGGATATCCATGCATAATATGTTGACTTGAAAAGGCTCATTACAATTATAGCAGTTGGAGTTAACATATGTGTTATGGTCTCATGTTCATTTACTACATATCCTTTCGTAAAATATTCACTATGCAATAGTAAAGTAAGCAATTTGCAAAATCAATTACAGGAAGCGAAAACAAAGTTAAAGAAATTACCACATCTATTCCTCTTCTTGTTAACACAACCTCAGTAAAGGATTCAAAAGTTCCGTTTGGCTGCATGTCCAGCATTAGGAAATTCAACCATCTGTCCCCTTTATCATCAAATGAAATTTGACCAGTCAATCCTGTTAAAAATATTCAAATGTTTAGAACATGCGAAGACAAAGGAATTCTTGGTTTAAAAAACCCCGAAATTTTACAGTTTGATAATTTGTCATTTCAAATTTTTAAATATTTAAGTCACAATTTGCACAATAATTATTTTGAGCATGTTGAGGACAAACTTTTTCTCGAAGATAAAATTGATACAGATGTATATCAAATCAACATCATTCTTATGTGCGAATATGAGTAGGTTTTCTTCTATAATTAAATGATTTGCATTTGACTTGAGACGACGATTTTTTTTCTTATTTTACTGTGATTGAATGTTTACTAATTGCATTTCAAAATTAACGACAAAATCGATCAAGGATAAGCTTTCGAAAATAACCAAATTTTGACCTTTTTTTTTAATATAGTCTATTTAGTGAGAAAACACACTTTTAGGTTTTTTATATGAATAAAACGATAAATCTTGTTAAAAGATATCAACTATTTATAAATCAAATAAAAAATAGGCTCACAAATCATATTTTTGATGGATTTCCAAACGTTGAAATTTTATCTGCACTGAAGAGACATAAGTTGTCGAAATGCGCATATGCAGAAAATAAAATCATAGTAACTTCGGTATTTAGTTATTTGTAAAAATCATAAAATTGTGATATTTCCCAATATTATTTTCTGTATAGTTGCGTTTTGTCTGAACTGAAGAGACATGTGTTTTAAACTGAAAAAAACCTAAATTTTCGATATTTATTTGTTTTAAAGTGTCATTTTGGACCAAATGTTAATTTATGTTCCCCGTAGGTGGCCATTTTCGTAATAAATGTGAACCTGAAAATACCTCTTTTTTTTACAAAGGACTAACAAAATACTTTTGCGGCCAAGTTCGGTTCTAATAGGCCCAGTTGTTTCAGAGACGATCTTTGAAAAGGTTCTCAATGGCTAATTATTACAATATGTTATGGCTGGAGTTTATCTGAAATAAGTGTCAACCTGAGAAACACCTTTTAGCAAGACCCATCTAAATGTTTACAAGTTACATGTAGGGTTCCAATTAGTCCCGTCGTTTCGATCGAAAAGTTTACGACGGTCAGCAAAAGGACGACAGACAACGTGCGTAAAGTGAAGACAAAACTCACCCTGGCTACAGCTAAAAACAGTATAAAAGTTGCTTTGGTAAAAATTGTTGAACAAAAAGACATTTAATTCCAAGAAATTGCAAGCAATAGCCGATGTCAAACTAGACACACAATTCGATGATTCCATCTTATACACAGCTTCAAAATCTACCTAGAAATCAATTTTCATTGAAATCGAACCAAGTCTAACACTTTACGCATTTAGGCCCCCATCTTGGAAACGGTAGTCATTTTGACAGTTTTTGTAGTGTTATAGGTAATCAAATGTT
>MJUU01020701.1:161243-181512 GCA_002080025.1 Modiolus philippinarum
ATTATAAGGATTATTCTATTGGACATTAATTGGTGGAATTAAGTGAACTGTTCATTTGGATTATTACTTGGACTACATTATTGTCAGATAAGTAATATATTGTATTTAATTTGTAAAATAATTATTTTTTTCGTCTGATTAAAAAGTTAATTTGAGCCAATTTTGTTTTATCTTTGCTGACTTTAATTGGTCGTTTCTGCCACATAACAGTAGCATAGATTCCTTCCTCTCATCTTACTGAACATTTATACAGAAATAGGAACAAACTCTGCAATGCAGTTTCCGAGATATTGGTTCCTCATTTTTTTAACGTAAAATGGCGGCCATCTTGGAAATGGCGGTCATTTTGAAAATTTCAAGCGCAAAGCCTACAACTTCAGATAGTGATCCAACTTTTTGAAAATTTTGAAATCTTTTTATGTAGCCAATTCAAAATAATCGTTCGAACAAGAAGAAGAAGAATAACTAGACTTGCACTTGCAAGCAATAGCTGACGTTACCCCCAGACAACCAATTCGGTGATTCAATATCATTTTTAGCATCAAAATTTACCTAAAATCATTTGAAATTGTTGAAATTGGACAAAGTCGAACTTTTTATGTAATTAAGCCACCATCTTGGAAACAGCGGCCATTTTAAAAATTTTTGCCGCATAGATTCCTTCTTCTCATCTTGCTGACCATTTATATAATATATAAACCAATGCTGCAATGTGGTTCCTGAGATATTTAATCCCCAATTTTTGAACTTGGAAATGGCGGCCATTTTGAAAATCGTGGCCATTTTGCAAATTTTATACACAGCATAAACTTTAGATGGTTGTCTAATTGTGTGCAAATTGTTTCCCTCTGCCATCTCAAAATAATTGCTCGGACAAAATTAATGGAATAATAATATGAAGTACTTGATTTGCAATTGCAATCAATAGCAGATGTTACCCCAGACAACCAATTCGATGATTCCATTGCATTCACAGCCTCAAAATGTACAATCGTTCAAAATGGACAAAGTTGAAATTTTGATGTATTTTGGTGGCCATCTTGGAAATGGCAGCCATTTTGAATTTTTTTCGAATGAGTTCCTTGATTTCATCTAAATGAAAATGTATACAAAATATGACCAAATTCTGCAATGTGGTTCCCAAGATATTGGTTCCTCAATTTTTGAACGTAAATTGGGGGCCATTTTTTAAATCGCGACCATTTTGAAAATTTTAAACACAACATACAACTTCAGATGGTGGACAAACTTTGTGCTAAGTTTCATTCAGTCATTTCAAAATAACCACACGAACAAAATTGCATGCAATAACCGATGTCACCAAAAACAACTAATTCCATGTTTCCATCTCATTCGCAGCCTCAAAATCTACCTAAAAACAATAAACATCAAAATCGGTCAAAGTTGAAAAGTTTACATATTTCATCGGCTATTTTGGAAATGGCAGCCATTTTGAAAAAAAAAATCCCGCATTCATTTATTCCCCTCATCTTACTGAATCTTTATACAAAATATGAACAAATTGTGCAAAGCAGTTCCCGAGATATTAAATCCCAGATTTTGAATAAATTGGTGACCATCTTGGTAATAGCGGCTATTTTGACAATTTTAAACGCAAAACATATTACTTCAGATAATAAACCAACTTTGTGCCAAGTTTTAAACCATTTCCTTCAACTTTCTAAAAATTATCGCTCGGAAAAACGTATTGGAACAAGAAGAATAAATCACTAGAAACTGAGAATTACAACGTGTCATCCCGACTACATCTGGGGTAACATAATAATAATGATAATAATAATAATAATCAGAAGAAAAGGAGAATAATAACAAGTCATCCCGACATTATCTGGGGTTACATAATAATAACAAGTTATAACTGTGTTCGCAAGCGAAACACAAAAGTATCCCAAACGAGCTCCCATATCGGATTCCTGGGCATTATAAAACCCCCTTTCAAAAAAAATTGAGCAGGGGTTCCCCTTATAATTTGCTTTATACATGTACTTATAGTTGAAATTGAAACATAACACACAGCATAAAACACGGTTTTCTCTAAATTAAAGCTTTCTGGTTTGGTTTCTATGGCAACCAAATGTTCCAGTATCCATTACAACCAATTTTAAACCTGGTTCAAAAAAAAAAATGGGCAGGGGTCTCCTTATAACCTAAAAATAATACATATAGTTGTAATGAATATACAATTATCATTAATAAATATATTTTCTAAAAATTTCAACTTTTTAAAATGGTTTCCATGTTTTTCTCAAAATTATAGCTTTCTGGTTTAGTTTCCATGGCAACCAAATGTTCCATTATCCATTACAACCAATTGTATACCTGGTTCCAAAAAAAAAATTTGGGCAGGGGTTCCCCTTATAACCTAAAAATAATTCATATAGCTGTAATGAAAATACAATTATCAATAGTAATTACGTTTCCTCAAAATTTCAACTTTTTTGAATGGTTTCCATGGCAACGGAATTAATTTTTGAATTTCCAATCCCGTGGAACCCTTTCTTACATGAATCACATCTTCCCTATGAAGTTTCATGGTGTTACAGTAAATAGTTTTTAAGATACAGTAAAAAAATCAAAATTTCATTTTCCCATAGGGTCAACATGGAGGACACCACCCCTTTTTGAATCCCCTAAATGTACCCTTAATAAACCCCCTTTTGAAAAATTTTTGCATGTTGCACAACTAGATATATGGGGCTAACATCCTACAAAGTTTGAAAGCTGTAGGTGAAATAGTCTCTGAGATCTGGTTCGGACACGTTCATCCGGACGAGAAGAAAGAAAGAAGAATAATAAAAATTTATAACTGTATCAGGATGCTGATACAAAAGTCTCTCAAACGAACTCCCAAATCAGAAATCTTGGCTAAAAATCACTTCCACACATCGAAGGCAACCTGTCGGTTGAGTTCATTCAATTCTGAGCACTTAGAATTTTCCTGACTTTTTTCTGTTTCCATGGCAACGGATGCCATTTTAATCTTGAACATCGGAAACCAATTCCTCATGTCTTAAGTAACCTTCCTGTAAATTTTCATCCAACTCCAAGCACTTTGATTTTTCCGCCTTTTTTGCCGTTTCCATGGCAACGGGTGCCATTTTGAAGTCTTGGACACCGGAAACCCATTCCTCATGTCATAAACAATCTTCCTGTAAATTTATATCCAATTCCGAGCACTTTGATTTTCCCGCCTTTTTTGCCATTTTCATGGCAACCGGTGCTAATTTGAAGTCTTGGACACTGGAAACCTTTTCCCCATGTCATAAGCAACCTTCCTGTAAATTTTGATTCAATTCTGAGCACTTTGATTTTCCCGCCTCTTTTGCCGTTTCCATGGCAACCGGTGCCATTTTGAAGTCTTGGACACTGGAAACCTATTCCGCATGTCCTAAGCAACCTTCCTGTAAATTTTGATCAAATTCCGAGCACTTTGATTTTCCCGCCTTTTTTGCCGTTTCCATGGCAACCGGTGCCATTTTGAAAATTCCAAGACCTGTTTGCACTTCTTGGTATAGCGTTCCACCTTCCTATGAAGTTTGGTCAAGAATGGCCCAGTAGTCTCTGAGAAAATGGTCGGACAAATTTTTGGCGGAAAGAGAAGAAGAAGATCAAGAATAAAAAAAAATAATAAAAAGAATTGAGTAAAAACAATAAGTCTCCCCAAACTTCGTTTGGGAGACTTAATAAGAAACGCAACAAAAACAATAAGTCTCCCAACTTCGTTTGGGAGACTTAAAACGTAGTATAACAACGTTTCACCCCGACTATGTCTGGGGTTACATAAAAAAACATCAAATAGCCGACAAGCAATAACCGACGTCACTCCCCAGAAGTCGAATTCAATGTCTCCACCTTATTCACAGCTTCAAAATCTACATAGAAATTAATTTTCGTCAAAGTCGGCCAAAGTTGATAATTTTACGTATTTTGGCGGCCATATTTGAAATGTCAGCCATTTTGAAAAACAAATTCCCCGTAAATTCCTTCCTCGCATCTTACTGAACCTATATACAAAATAGTAAAGCATCCAAGTTGCATAAATACAGTAAATTTTGTTATGCTGTACAGGTGTTTAAAGGAGTAACTTTTCATCAGCCGCATTAAAATCAAATAAAAAGGAAAGCCATAATCCAAATGTGATAGAAAAAAGAAGTACGCATGAACAAACTGTGCAAAGCACTTCAAGCGATATTAAATCCCAATTTTTTTTAACGTAAAATTGGTACTGGCGGCCATTTTGAAAATTTTAAACGCACGACATATAACTTCAAATGGTGGTCTAACTGTGTGCAAAGTTTGAAATCAATTTTTTTCAGCCATTTCAAAATAATCATAGGAAGAAGAAGAAGAAGAAGAATCAGAACAAACGTAGAACAACATGTCATCCAACTTCGTCTAGGGTAACTTAATAATTAATAATGTAATATTTCCTGGTAATAAACAATTTACAAACAGACAAATACGTGACTTTAAATCGTGTTCACTCCGGGAAAAATCTATTATTATACAAAAAAATCAATACATCAATAACTTAAGAGGGAATCACTAATCGGTAATTTCTATTTATTAGATCTATTTGTAGCACTTCAGATTAATTGTTTTTGTCTTTGAAATTCAGTTAAATAATCTTAGGACAAAGTACACTTCAATTCCATAGATATAGATTACACCACAAGATCCCGTTCATTACCGTATTTTATCCACTAGAGATAGTTCAATTTTAAAATTTAAATTGAGAGGCTTGCCGAGCATTTTTAAATTTTAAAATTTAACTATCGAGAGTGGATAAAATATGGTAATAAACGGGATAAAGTGGTGTAATCTTTTTCTCTAATGATCAATGATAAAAATTGTATTTCGAATAGATTTGGCGGGAAATAGCACGGGGCTTTATTCAACATACGTTGAATAAAGAAAATTTATCTTTCGCGTCAAAACCGGTTTAAACTTGACATATCATTAGAGAAAAAGCTTTTATTAGATGGTATATATTTATTTGAGTAGGTCAGGAATCCAGTTATCCTTCTCACTGGTATTTGAGGAGATCATTTCCGCCTTCAATTACACGAAAATTGTTATCTCAAAGTCCTGTATTGGGTTCACCAAATATAGAAGACGACACTGACACCGAGACCAACAGAATCTATTGTCGGAGAGAGGTGTCAAGTCCAGTATTCTAAAAATGTAATTTAAAACTTTATCGAAGTGTTTACTCAGAAATTGATTCTAATAGATATATTGCTTTCAGATCCGTTTGACAGAATATTTCAAAATTTTAGCCTTTACCCATACTGTTAATTTTTTTTTGTATTTTACTCAAAAATTACCAATTGGCAATTGTCCCGACAATCCAGGCTGTCACTGGGATTTGCTACATCAATTAATAACAAAATTATAAATGTCAAATATCCTGCAGATTGAAGTCATCTGCTCTACTCAAATGATCAACACCTTTTTTTATATTGGCCTAAGGATTTTGAAAAAAAAAGAATACCAAATCAGTAATTTCGTTATGAATTTTTACTATTTCATTTAGAAATAGCTTAAAATTTTCCTTGATTTCTGAATGATACAATGAAATCAATCAACTATAACAAACTTCTTCACTTTCGTATTTTACATTTCATGATCTCATTATCTTATTATGTCAAATATTTTACTTTTGACTCGATTAGAGTGCCTTGTGTTTGTTTAAGTGTTGTGAGTGTCTTCTGTTAGTCTTGTTGTCGGGCAACGGATGACAACAATTGTTAGGGCACTTTTCCAGTTAATTTTATGTTTGTTGAAGATCCCGCAAATACGGGTATAAGGAACATGGACGCATGTGGCATTGCTCAACATCTACCAATGAATTGCTAGAAGCCTCTTGAACTTACTGTGAGGTATGAGCATAGCTCATTGCTAAAGGCCTCTTAGTGACTTCAAGATTAACTCCAACAATCTAAGCGTTTTCAATTGTGTGATTTAATCATGTAGAGCCTTTGTCTCGTGTGCATTTACTCCATATCTTAATCATGTAGAGACTTTGTCTCATGTGCATTTACTCCATATCTTAATCATGTAGAGACTTTGTCTCATGTGTATTTACTCCATATCTTAATCATGTAGAGACTTTGCCTCATGTGCATTTACTCCATATCCTATCATTGTTAATGTAAGCAGTCGATCCATTCAGGTTCAGGTTTTTATCAAATGAAGCGAAATCTTCTACCTTAGGGCGAAGGTCAACAATGTATAAAGCTGATCGGTGTATGCTCTTTATTTTTCTTAGATATGGTGTACTTGTACATGGGATAATATCTCATGTGTGTACTTTGTTCAATAAATATTATCAAATTTATGTAAATTCTAAAACCGTAGGATTAACTCCCTCCATCGTAGTTTTTCCTTAGCTATATTTGATATTACTGATTATTCGGATTTCGTTTGGTTTTATGCATTTTGAACATTTTTTTTTAAATTATGGATTTCCTGTGTTTGGGTTCTAGTGCTGCTGATGAGGAATTAATTTCCGAAATGGCCAAACAGCTCATTAAAATTATTGCAGTTGGAATAAACATATGTGTTATGGTCTCATGTTCATTCACTCCATATCCTTTCGTAAAATATTTGGAAAGGTGGATAATTACCTTCATGATACTCAAGATAAAAAAAGTACCCCGTTGGATGAATCTTTGTTTTCTTCCAAAAGTTTGTTCACAGTTATTGCCCAGACCATTGTAGCATCATACAGATAGGCAGAATAAGGGTCGGGCTGAAATAAAAATGTCGAATCATGCATTTTTAAAATGAAAAGAACAAATACGCAGTATCATCTTTGTTCAAATTATATTTCTTGGATTCTGCATTGTTTCCACATTCATGCACAAATATGCATGATCACCATTATTCACATACTGGTTTTATTTTTTATATGTTCACGAACTGTTCTAAAAACATGATCACCAAATGTTCTTAAAACATTATTGAAACAACGTAAGAGTGTTTTGGTCGTGGAAATAACGTAAGGGTGTTTTGGTCTTGTTAAACTGATAAACTAACTTGGAATTTTAAAATATCAAGAAAAAATACCCCGCATCCATGACAAAATGGCTTTTTCATTTAGATTTTTTTGTCAGATTTAACAATTTAATGGTCTTCCAAATGTTTTGGTTTGATCTGCGCTGACGATTCACAGATTGTCTAAATGGCCATATGTAGAAACTAAATTTACTGTAACCTCGGTATTTTGGTATTCAAACATTGAGAAAGGTTTTACCACAAATCTCCCGTTTTTAATACAACCATGTAAGTTGTATTTGTTTTGTAATTTGTCTTAGTTTTCAAATCAGGAAGCTTAATATTTGTAATTGAGTCCATGTTTCAATTAATTAACTCACTTCTGTAGGTGATGGCAAATTCCAGAAAAATTTTGACTCCAATGTCCCAATTATTTCCCGGAATCTTTTGTCTATATCCTTTTTCACGGGCGTAGCTATAATCTGAAAAATTGTGTTTAAAAATAAATTAAAGTAACAAACCAATGCATTTCAAGAACCTTGAGTTACATTTCAAACACATTATTTCTTGATTTAAGGATGTTCGCTGGTCATGTTTATGTATTTCTGTCAGATTTTCGGACTTCTTTGGTTTTATCCATTCAAAAGCTTAATAATATTTTGCCTGGTGACCCCCTAATTTTTTTCATTAATTTCATTTTGTATATCTTTGGGAGCATTCTGACAAAATTTTATTCAACTGGTGTTACTTTGTCACATTCATTATTGGATAAACATTGCTCATGTTAAACCTATGAAAAATGCAGAGGAGTTCAGATTCCCGCCATTTTTTGAAACACTTGTATCTCAAAATTTCAGCGGTAACCTATCAATTTTTTCGGCTTTAATTATTTCTTTTTCAATTTTCTAACAAAAAATCACATTTAATTGATATCCTTGTTATCTTAAAATTGACCAACGAACATCCTTAAACCGCTAAGAAAACTTATATTCTTCTTATGCTTGCATGACGTGTGATACAGCTCAAAGCGGGTGTCTTATTTAAAGCCAATCAAAAATAAGAGTGAACGATAAGTGCTTTTTCTCTGAATGATGCCATACTTATATGGATGGAGTATGTATAGGCCTTTTCAAAAACTCAGTTACATGTATCTCCCCTTAGGTCCCCATACTACTTTTATTTAAAACTGTGCATTTATTATATCCGTAAATGAAAAAAATATAGTTTTTGTTCCTCTAATTGACTGGAGAGCTCACAACAGAGAAAATAGCAACGTTTTCTAGTGAGGCCTTTAACTGAACACATACAATAAAAATAATGACAAAGAATTACCACCACCAATACTTACATGAATCAAGGATTCAAATGCTTTCCTGGCTCCTTCGTCATTTTGGTCGTTCTTTCTCCACAAAGAGTCAGAAAATACATTTTCAGTTAGATCCTTCCATGTAAACAACTGAATAATAATTAAGTGACATCCTTATTAAGCCGAGTTGATATGAAAACAGATTAAGCAGTCCTATGTTCACGTCGAATATGTTTGTTTGTCCTTGCAATTATAAGTGGGGTACAAAGGTATAAATAATAAAAATTTAAGTAACATTGTTGTTTATGTATTGCAAATTTCACTGTTGGGTTTTAATTTCTACTTTCTGTTCATCTAAGCTCACATTACCAAAAGTGCCAGTGTGAGCTATTTCTATCACATGGTGCCGTCGTCTGTCCGCTAAACTTTTTCACATTTACACCTTCTTCTCTGAAACCACTAAAGCAAATTCAACCAAACTTTACAAGAATGATGTATGGAAGGTCCTTTACATTCTGATCCGGAAAATAACAGCCGCCAGCACGGATCTTAGTTTTATCATTAGACCCTATGGGAAAATTCACATTTTCATCTTCTCTTCAATTCAACCAAACTTTACTGGAATGATGTATGGTAGGTCGTATACAAAGATTGCTCATTTTGTTCCGATTCGACAAAAAACATGACCACCGGCGTAGAACTTAGGTTTAACAATTGCCCCTATTTGAAAAGTCTTCTACTCTAAAACCACCTAAGCAAATTAAATAAAACGTTACAGGAATGATGTATGGAAGGTCTTTTACAAAGATTGCGCATTTTGTTCCGATCCAACAAAAAAAAAAGATCGGTAGCGCAGAACTTATGTTTAACAATGGACTCTATTGGAAAAATCACATTTTCATCTTCTCTTAAACCTCTGAGCAAATTGAAATCATACTTTACAGGAATGATGTACCAAAGGCCCTATCCAAACTTTGCTCCATTTGTTCTGAACTTACAATACCTATTATGAAAATATTGAAGCAAATTAAAGGGAGTATGAGCGTCAGATTTCAGAAGCATTCGATATCCTCGGCTTTTATCCATTCAAACAGTGTTTAAATTTCTTGCACATGGATCATATTTTCTTGGTTATAGGTAACTTTAAAATGTTTAAAATAGACAGTGTATAAAATTTAATCAACTTTCATATATTAAAGGCCTATAAACATCTTATGCAAATTAAAGGAAAACTCTAGAGAGAACTGTTTCCCGCCAAAATTTTGACGTCTTATATCTAAAAAATCCTAGATGAATTTTCAAATTGTTTTGCTCAAGTTGTTCCATTAGCAGTGCTTTTCAAAACAAAAGGTCAGAATTTTAATTCTAATTACAAAATTTCTGACACTCGTACTCCCTTAACCTAACTGAATTGGAATTATGTAAAGAAGGTCCTGCACAAGAATTGTTCATGTCGGTTTGATCAAACAAAAAACATTGCCTCCGGCATGGAACATAGTTTAACATAATTTAACGTTGGTCCCTTTGGGAAAATCACATTTTAATAATCTTTCCTAAAATAACCAAAGCCAATTCAATCAACCTATAGCTTAACGTTATATCCGAAGGAAAAAAAACATTATTTTTTGTAATCACCATAGACATGGACTATACAAGAAGCATTTTCCAAAAGTTTTGATTTTATCTGCACTGATGAGACATAAGTTGTCGAAATGCGCATATGCAGAAAGTAAATTCACAGTGACTTCGGTATTTTGTTATTTGTTACCACTAGGTCCATGCCACTGCTGGTGGACTTTAAGTCCCCGAGGGTGTTCACCAGCCCAGTAGTCAGTACTTCGGAGCTGACCCGAAAGCCGAATATTTTTGAAACCTTCCAATATCTAAAATTTTGTAAATTTTATTGAAAACTAAGGAGTATTTCCCTCATGCAAAGCTCTGTCTTTAGCTGATTTTGGCTTTAAATTTAGATCACTTTGGTTATTGGTTCTCTATCAGTTTTTTTTAACATCTTTGAGTTAATAGTCTTCCAAACGTTTTGATTTTATCTGCACTGATGAGACATAAGTTGTCGAAATGCACATATGCAGAAAGTAAATTCACAGTGACTTCGGTATTTAGTTATTTGTTAGGTGAGCTATTCAGGCTCAGTCCCAGATCCTCCAATTTGAATAATACTAATTGTCCTTTGTAAATTCAGTATAAATGAATTTCCTTTCTGTCTGTTAGTTCTGTTTACACTTTGTTGTTGGATTCTGTTTACTGTCTCTTGTGGATATTTTATGAAAGGATATGGAGTAAATGAACATGAAACCATAACACATATAGAAAAAAGAAGAGAATCAGGTAATGTGTCAAAGAGACAACGACCCAAAGGCTAGTTATAACAACTCAAAGCCACAATAAAATCTTCAATGAACGGTGAGGACACACCACACCCAACGGCAGGTCGGAGTCTCGGCCCCTAAATAGAGTCATGTTTACTCCAACTGCAATTAATTTTAATGAGCTGTATGGCCATTTCGGAAATAAGTTCTTTTTAATGTCAATTGTGGAGTTAGATTTACTGAAAATTTTAGTTTCTTTTACTACCTGTTTTAGCAGAGTTCTTGTCACTGTAGTTAAATAACAAAATACCGACGTGACTGTTAATTTATTTTCTGCATATGCGCATTTTGACAAATTATGTCTCATCAGTGCAGATCAAACCAAAACATTTGGAAGTCCATTAACCGAAAAACATGTTAAAGCAGATATAGAACAAATAACAAAAGCATCTAAATAGAAAAGCCAAAATTCAGCTAAGGACAGAGCTATGCATGAGGGAGATACTCTTTAGTGTTAAACAAAATTTTGCACAATTTGGATACTTAAAGTTTCAGTACAATCGGTTGTTCGGGTCATCACAGAAGTACTGACTACTGGGTTGGTAAATACCCTCGGGACTGACAGTCCACCAGCAGAGGCTTCGGCCCAGTTGTAATAAATAAAAAAATACCGATGTTACTGTTAATTTATTTCCGCACATTCGCATTTCGACAAATTATGTATCATCGGTGCAGATCAAATCAAAACATTTGGAAGTCCATTAACCGAAAAACATGTTAAAGCTGATACAGAACAAATAACTAGATAAATGAGTTCTGTTTACAGGAAGTTTTTTATTTTGTACCGCCTTTTGTTATGTTTACTGTTGGTTTTAAAGTTCTGTTTTTGTGCCGCTGTAGATTTCTCTTTTATGTGGGTTTTTGAGATCTGTTTAATGCAGGTTCGGAATTCTCCCTACTGTAATTTTCGATTTCTCTTTACTGTCGAATACTTATAAAACCAGTAACAATTGATTATATATTTAAACAGGTCATGGTCACTGCTGAAAATGAAAGGGTGGGAGTTTTGTCTTCAGTCATTTACTAACCAGAATATAATACACCTCTGTCACATTGTCCATAAACCAAGGTGGCCACTTGAATTTTTTTTTACTTGAACTGTGTTAACAAGAGTAAGAAAGTTTTTTTTAACTTACATCTCCATGGATACAAAGAAATGCAAAGTCTCCGTTGGACATTCCTAATCTGTGGGCCACAACCATATATCATCTTAAAGACTGCCAAGGTACAGCCAATATTATTACTGCAAATAATAACAAAAATCCCTCGATTATGATTCATTGATTGATGTTTTACGCCAACTTCAACAATATTTCATCTATACCGTGGCGAGAACTATAAAGTATATTGAACAATTACATTTGTATATCAAATATTTAAAAATTTCAATGTAAAACCATAAAGCTTTATACAAGTAAGAACTAATGTGTAAAATATTAAAAACATAAAAGGAGAAATGTCAGTTTAAGTGTTACAATAGTAGAAACTTTAGGAAAAAAACTTTTTAAATCTTACTAAATAGATTGATTGCTTATAAATATTAAACGATTTTGTCGCCAACGACGTTTGTCCTTAAGCTCCATTCTAACATATATACGCAACCGTAAATTTTCTTGTCTTCCTTTTACTAGTAGTAACATTACTGAATACAATTTTTTTATTTGACTGACGTATGTTTTGATGTGCATATTTAGCTTTTTCATGTATAAAGGCGATATCTATAGTTTACCCAATCGACCATGACGAATATCAATAATATCGAGTTGCACAACTCGTTGCTCAGTTACATTTATCCATGTAGGGACATTCTTATATTGATAAAAAAAATATCCAGCAATGTAAAACTTATACAGATTTTCTTCATGCGGATTATTCTTACACCAAATATTTACTTTCAAACGACTTTGACGAAGATAAAATGATATCACTTCATAGAGTGATGAAAATGATGAAAATCCATAATTTTTAACGGTGACAATATGATAGTTTTATTTTGCGATGTTACTTTCTTATTTACTCTTATTTGTTGTATAATACACTAAACATCCCGTTCCAAATAAATGTGCACTCAACTGTACACCTGCTAAAGGATTAATGATGTTCGGTGGTTGGTTTGAAGGGGGTAGACCTGGGTAAGCCCACAATTTTCCACTCGTTTCATTTTTAAAAAAAAATATTTTCAGTATTAAAACTACATTGTATAAATGTTCATGTAGAGTTTAAGCAATTTTCAACAATTTTTATTGTCCCGTTTTCTGTGTAGTGGTCGTCAAAGATACCCTGTTTCCTTATATTATTTGGTCCGTTCAGACCTTAATTTTGGTGTACGAAATAAGCTTTAACTAAAATTGTATTGAATACAAAATTATTTCAATTGGAAAATGCTGAAGTATAAACATGTATGAAAAAGCATGGATAATGATAGTAAATTTCAATAGTTTGAACTGAAAAACAAGGGTATTCTGAACAATATATGCTGAAAATTTTACTCTATTTTGATCAGTTTTAAACACTATTTGTAAAAAACTGAGTCGTTTAATTTTCACTAAAAACTGAGAATAAAAAGAACACTAGTGTGTGAAAGATATATTAAAATTTTCGAAAAATCTACCGTTTCATTTTTTTCTGATTTAAATTAAGTCTGTAAAAATCAGTAAAATTGCTTTATCTCTGCTTGAAATTACCTCCCTTGCAAGAAATCTGACTTTTACATATTTTCACACATTAGTTCACACTGTTAGTGCCTTAGTTTTGAATGTTGTGTTTTTTATTTCTGTGCTTTGTAGCTGTCTAACGTCACTGTTGCTCGTGTTCTCGTTTTGGCCATGTCTTTGAACTTTGATTTTTTGTAAATACCACTCCCTTGTTCCTTCGGTATTCTACTGCCGTTGTTTTAGATATCATTGCAAAAATCAGAGAGTTTATTTACCGTTATAAATAACTGGATGTAGGTTGGTCGTTTTCATGATAAAATGTATATTCATTTGCTGTGCGAGAAAAATTGTACAATTTCAAAATTTTGATCATACCTATGGCAATGATTCTTTTTATTTATTTAAGTACTAGAAAAGTGAGAACAGAGTTATCTCCCCATACTCCTGGTCTACCCCCTTAAATAACAAGGATTCCAATTAAATATAATTTTGTTTTGGAAAATTGTAATAGTAGTTATATCAGCGAAAAAAGTAACCAATGCCGCATTTTAGGTTCAAGTGATTCAAACAAAATTCGGGAAATGGGACTCATCTGAATTTTTCATAGGTTTTATATAAACAATCCCTATCCATTAATAAATGTGATAAATTAACTCAAATTGAATTAGAAATTTATTAGAATGCTCCAAAAGACCTATGAAATGAAATTATGGAAAAAATGAAGGGGTTACCGGACAAAATGTTATAAAGCTTTCGAGTGGATTAAAACCAGATAAGTTCGAAAATTTGAAAAATTCATAAACATAAGCAGCGAAAATACTTAAGACATTTTGTTATTATCACCGACGCGACTACGAATAGAACTACAAGGAAAATCCATAACACTCTATATAATATAAAATATCAAAATTTTCATATGTGAATAAAAAATTTGTAACTACCATTTCAGTTGACACCAAAGTTTAACAACCCCTTGATCTGACAGTCACTTAGACCCCCCTCTCGTTCTCGGTAACCATCGTTAAATCAATGAATAAAGCTTACACAAAGGAATTTATTTTTTCAGATCCTTGATACTTATTTCTGCAATTCTCAGCCGATCGCAAAATGCACATGCGACATTATAACCAAATGACTATGATTAAATTATTGAAGGGGGTTTCTCAAGATAATATATTTTTCGGCTTTTACACACTACTTGTAGAAAAATATTCTCCTTCAGCTTAACCATGATTAAAAAATATTTCTTCACCCTCAGCTATTAATTTTCTCGCTAATGTTCACATGTTAGAAGAAATTTAATTATTCTATGTCAGGTAAGGAAACCACTCCTCCATAAAAATGTTCCAGTAACACATTAACGTCGGTATTTTGTTATTAATTACCACTGGGTCGATGCCACTGCTAGTGGATAGTTAATCTCGAGGGTATTCATCAACCCAGTAGCCAGTACCGACCCGAAAACCGATTTTTTGGAAATTTAGAATATCTAATTTGGAAAATATGTCTAAAACTAAGGAGAATCTAACTCATGCAAAGCTCTGTCTTTAACTGATTTTGGCTTTCTATTTAGACCCTTTTGATTCGTTCGTTCTCTATTAGTTTTGAAATAACCTTTCGATTTCTAGTATTCCAATGTTTTTATTTTATCTGCACCAATGAGACATAAGTTGTCGAAATGGCCAAATGCAGAAAGTAAAATAACAGTAACTTCGGTATTTTTTATTTATATGATATGCACATATTTTATTATCTTATCATTAAGCTTAAAAAATGAAAATGGCGGCAAATGCCAACTTCATCGTTTGACAATGAGCAGAAATTTAGTTTGGTCAAAGTCAGTTTGATGTAATACTAAATACTTTTTTGAAAATAAAATAAATTCTTACTTCTTGAATATTTTTGAATTTGTCGAAAAACATGTTCAATGTCATGATCATCCGAATTGGTTCTTAGCTGATGGATACTGTTGATTGTTATTCTCTCAGTTCCTGCTATTGCCTTGGCTACATCCTTGTATGGGGAGTCTTCATCATGGATAATGGAATATTTCTTCCATTTGAACATGGCGGAGACAAATCTTATTGTTAATCCTTCAATGAAAAATGTAAAAGATAAATGAATGATATTCATTGACAGTTGTTAAAATGATAAGCGTATAGAATGAAAGTCACTACACATTAAAGTCACTACATATCAAGCAAAGAACAAACTGTTTTGCTTTACTTTTAAAGCTGGGACGTAACTTACATTCTTTACGTAATAGGGGATATAGAAAAGATATTCTGCTTGCATCCGTTAAATTAGCTTTGAGACCTAGTGACCTGAAAATTTAGCACACATACTGGCCTTTCACTGATACTGCCGATGTCTACTGAAATTTATGATAATTCTTGACCAAACCCTTCGGGAAGTTTTGAGTTTGAGTTTTCTTCCGTAGTGCGACAGTGTTCTACCAGCAGACTAGACTCCTTGAGTAGCGGCGAGCAACCCTTGACCCATCTTTCAAAATTACATATTGTCTTTTTCTCTCCTTTCAAGATTGTGGTCATGGAGTTAGTAGTCTATCTGTATTGGGTTTTATTCGTATCTTTTATACTATAGGGAAACGGGACAGATAAAGGAGAGGTTTTGGTACCCAAAAAAAAACCGGTTTAAACCTACCGCTGGCTTTTGCTAGTGCCGGTACCAAGTCCGGCTGTCCCGAGTTCCTATCGTTGTCTACGTTTGTCTTTTGTCTTATACGTGTTTTTCTTGTGTAGTTCTTGTGTAATTATAATTTTCAGCCATTGTAGGTGTTTCCTGTTATCCATTTTTTAACATTGCATTACTTTATATATTTAAGCTAAACGTCTTTTGAAAAACACATCTGTAAACCAATGATTCTTCAGTCAATATGGGAGTTTAAAATGTCATTTCAAAACACCAAACAGATTTTTCAAAATCATATTTTACTGGCTGTGTGACGGCTGCCACGCGTGGAGCAGATCATGCTTACCCTTCCGGAGAACCTGATGATACCTCAGTTTTTGAAGCGGTTCACACTGCTAGTGTTTTATTCATGTGGCGTTCTTGTTCATTTTTGTTTATTTGTTTCGTCTCTGTCATATTGTCTCAATTCGTGTTGGATATGAACTGCTGGGATTTTTGTTTTTTGATTTTAGAGTTCTTCTCTCCTTGTTCTTGCTTTGGTGTTCGTTTGCGATGTATTCAAAATGTCAGTGCCTTGGTTTGTGAATTTTGTGGTTTGTAGCTGTCGAATGGCATTTTGTTCTGTGTTCTCGTTTTTGCCATGTTCCTGGTATTCTACTGCTGTTATTTTAATGGAAATGTTAATACCAGAGTTGTATTGAATGCTTGTGTTTGCTTTGCCCCTATAAGCGAAATATTACTGGTAAAAAGGAGTTTTTGAGAAAAAGGAATTGAGAATACAAAAAAAGTTTAATTTTTGTCGAAATTTTGTCGCCATGATATAAGAAAAAATGTGTAAAATTTTCAAGCTGTTGAATCAAGTATTTTGAGAGATAATTGCCTTTGAATTTTAAGAAACAAAGGAATACAAGTTAGTGGTGCGTTTCTCTTTTGTTGTGCATATTTACTCTAGTGATAATTACTTATCAAATCTAGTAAAAGGTCCGAAAAAGGCGGTGTAGTTGAATAGTTAACATTTACTCTACCAACATTTAGTTTGGAATTCTATTTGTAGGCACAAAGAGGTGGTGTAGTGGAATGGATAACAATTTTTCTTCTGAAAATTACTTACGGAATCTATATATAGGCGCAAAGAGGCGGAGTAAATTGAAATATACTGTTTTATTACGAAATTCATCGTCATCTGATGCCCATCCAATAACAGGTTTGTTAACAACAGATGCAAACTGCCCTATAATCTTCATTGCTGCAAAAAAAAANAAAAAAAAAACGAATTTATGCAACGGTTCATCTATTGTGTATTGCAGTGTAATTTAGTGCTGTTCATTCATCAACTTCGTCTTCGTGTTCACATTAAAACTAGGATGCAATCGATCCACTTGGAGATCGATTCTTTTAAAAACCCGTTTAAATTCACATCTAAAACGTCTGAATCGATTACGATCGATCTCAATCAGGTTTTGAAGTTCTCATTAGAACCGATTGCGATCGGTCCCTTGTTTATTTCTTAGCACTTTAATCTTCCTCAACTGTTCACATCAAAGCCGTAATTGTCTGTATTTGAATCAATCTTGGACCGAATGATATCGATTGCAAGCGATCTCTATATAAAATGAACAGCTAAAACTGGATAAAATCGATTGCGATCGATTCAAAGATGGTAAGTGTGAACAGGCCCTAAGTCTCTTCGCATGACACCATGATTTCACGATAAAATTACAAGTCGAAATTTTTTCCCGAAATCATGACGTCATGAGATTATGGTGTTCAATAATTTTTTGAAACGTAATATACATGTAAATTTATCATACATACCGTCTAAACTTACCATGAGGTAGGCATAAAAATCATCGTTGAAGGTCTCATGGTGACTTCAAAATAAAAAACAGCAATAAAAGAAATATTTCATTGCTTAGTTTTACCACGTATTTGTAGAGACTTTGTCTAAATTGCGTTTACTCCAAGTTTCATTATTAAAACAACAGCAATAGAATACCGAAGGAACTAAGGAATGAAATTTACAAAAATCGAAGTCCAAAGAAATATCCAAAACGAGAACACAGAAAACAATGACTTTAGACAGATACAAAGCACAGAAATATGAATTACAACATTCAAAATAAAGGTACTCACAATGTGAACTCCAGTGAAACTGAGAGTGACGTCAGGGACTTAAAAGGTCCTTAGGCAGTCTGTAAATCTGATGCAGCCAGATACCCAAGTTTCTATTACTTTTATTTCATTGAACAAATTTACCAGTCAAACGTTTGAGGTTAGTGTTTTCCTCCTTTTTTAATTGTCGGCAATTTACGAACATAATTAAATAGAGGTAAAAGTGAAATTGAAAAACATAGACTTGAAATGTGAGAGTAGTATAGTGGGTTACCTCAGATCACTTTTGGCGAGGAGCCCAATAGTGCATTCTTTGTAAAATATTTTCATTTTCCCTCAATTTTCCTCAAAATATGCAAATTAGTTCAGGAGGGACTTTTTGTGCTTATATAGAGGGCGCTGCAATCGTTATTGACGAGGTGCTAAGTGTGTCATTGATCTTTGCCCTGGTCTCGTAGGTGTCGCCCTACTTTTATCCAAGGCACATTCCTAGGTTTCTTCTTCTACTTTAGTCTCACCTTCGGGTTTGCCCCCATCTGCCCAAGGTGGTATGGTTTGTGAAGCTTTGGCCTCACCTTGTCTTAGGTGTTGTCACTGGTTTTGCCTACTGGTCTCGTCTTTATCCCAGCTTTGACCTTGCTTTTACCCTAACCCTAATCTATTTTTTTACTACCCCTTAACCATTGTCTCTAGAATTCAATGACTGAACCTTTTTGTTATAGTGTTTCATTACCTTTGGCCTCGTCTTTAGTGCCTCGCCTTTGGCTTTGACTTCACTAGTCCATAGTTTTGTCACTGGTCTCGCCCTACCTCTATCCAAGGTACTTTCCTAGGTCTCGCCTTCTACTTTACCTTCTACTTTGGTCTCGCCCTACTTCTTTCCATGTCCACTGGTCTCGTCTTTATCCTTACCCTAACCTTGCACTTATTCTTGTATTAACCCTAACTTTTCTGTTGTTAGATCAGTAATATTGTGTTTGTTCACGACTAACCCTAACCATTTTTTGTTGCAGTTTTTTCTTTACCTCCATAGTTTCTTTCCATTTTCAAACTTGTTTGAGTTATCTCTCTATTATCTCTAACCTAAGTTGCTATGACAAGTTTATATTTTTTTATTATTTTATTTAATATTATTCTATTATTTAATTCATTTTTTATTTCCTTTTGTTGATTATTTTTCATTATTATTATATTCATTTATTATATATATCTATGTTTTTCATCTATTATTATTTTTTTAAAATTTATTAAATTTTTATTATTTTTTAATTTACTTTGTTAATTGATTTATTTTTATTTACTTTATTATTTTTATTATTTTTTAATTTTATTTTATTAAATGATTTATTTTATTTACTTCATTATTATAATTATTATTATTATTTTTATCATATATTATTAATCTATTATCATAACCAGTATTTATGATATTTATTTATTTTATTCATAATTTGATATATTTTTTTTGTATTATTTGATTTCTTTTATTATAATTTTATTATTCAATTATTATTTTCATTATCTATTATTTAATTTATTTATATTCTGAATTAGTTTTTTTCTCGTTTATTTCATAAATTATTACCTTTATAATATTTTTATTTGTTTTTTAATTTTGTTGTTGATTTATTGTTTATTATTTATGTTTATTTTTATTTATTAATTATTATTATTCTTGTTATTATTTTTAGCAATATTTACAATATTTATTTATCATTTTCGTTATTATATTTTTTATTTGATTTTTATTTGATTTTTAATTTATTGTTTATTCTTTTTAATTCTTATTTTTTTTTCATCATCTGTTAGTTAATTTATTTATATTCTTAATTTATTAATATTCTATTTATTTTATTAATTATTTTATTATTAATTAATTATTAAATAATTTTTTATTTCATTTTTAATTTATTGCTTATTATTTTAATTTATTTTTATTTATAAACTATTATTATTATTACCGATATTTATAATTATTTATTTTATTTATTATTTTTTTCCCCATCTTTTGATTTTTCATGATTATTTTATTTATTTATTTATTTATTTTAATGTTAGTTCTATTTTGGCTAATTATTAGATATCCCAACAACTTTATGATTTATTTTTTCCAACCTGAACTACTTTACCCTAACTTT
>MJUU01020702.1:0-13188 GCA_002080025.1 Modiolus philippinarum
AATAATGTTGAAGAAGAAATTCGCAATGAGTTTGGCCGCAAAAAGTTGTTTTTTGATCTCGAAGTGCATATTCATACCCGGGATTTTTCTGAAGAAAGCGACAGCATAAGAAGGATTACGTACCGTAAATCCTCCTAAAAATTGTATTGCCTAAAACAGCCATGTTACTCTAAACAGTTTGATTAGATTTTAATTTCTTGGTATTTTTCTGTGAAAATGGTTAAACGTCTTTCTTTATTTTGATCTTATATCAAATAAAATTCAACAGTAATTGGCGTAAAGTAAAATGCCATAATTGGCGTAAAGTAAAATGCCATAAGAACAATATTACGTTGATTTTACTACAATTGAACCTAACTAAATTAACAGTTGGAAGGAAAAGTAATCTTAACCTATAAATGATATAATGAAATGTAAGTCATTCCATTTGCATGTGAATGCGCGTCTCGACGTGATATAATTCAGTGGCGGATTTAGGGGGGGGCGGGTGGGCCCGGCCCCCCCTTAGGTCGGAAAATATTTAAAATTCCTAGGGGTTTTTAAAAAAATTGGGTTCCGGGCCCCCCCCCCTTTTGAAAAAAATATTGGTCGGGCCCCCCTTTGCAGAAAGTCTGGATCCGCCACTGTAATTGTACATGAAATAAATAATGCAAAGATTGCTTTGCAGCACAATAAACATATATACATGTATAAATCCAAACGATATAATGATCAATCTCCTCAGTGTTAGTGACTTTAAAATGGACAGCAAAGCGCTTAAAACATAAAGCATAAAAAAAATTTTGATTGGAAAAGTGAATTTCAACGACGAGCAATATGCATTTACACATAAATTATCTTTGGTCACAGTGAGTGTATTCGATACTAAAACATCCACAGCTGAGAATTTTGTCAGTTTGACTTGCATTTTCCAGATACTAGATAAGTAGACCCGATCTTGGATTACCGATATATTTAAGCTGATTAATACAGCTTCAGCTGAAGAGTATACTTGCTTTTGTCAACAGAGCAAAAACTTACACATCAAGGGTATGTTCAGTCACTGTTGCAATTGTCTCTACAGAAGTTTTACGGTCGTTACCATGATTTGACAGACCGTTACAATGTTTCTATTTCACATCTTTGGGTAGATCCAGAGTTGATTACTGGACTGATAAACACCTACTGTGACAATACCGGACTTATCACATTTGCAGTGTGACGGGTGCCACGCGTGGAGCAGATCATACTTACCATTCCGGAACACCTTATGATACCTCAGTTTTTGTAGGGGTTCACACTGTAAGTGCCTAGGTTTTGTGTCGTTTTTGTTTTATTTTTAGATTATTTGTTCTGTCTTTGTCATGCTGTCTGAATTCGTGTTTGATAATATTTTCCGAGATTTTTTATTTTTGATTTTGGAATTCCCCCTTTAATCAGTCTTGCTGCGGTATTCGTTTGCAGTGCTAACTTGGGTTAAGAGACTGGTTTGTGTAAAGATCTGATATAAGTTGTGTAAGTTTGTCTACAAAAGTTTCGAGAGCTGATTTAGAACCCCGGTACAGAGTTTTCCATAGATATCTGGAATGTATGATGCATTAAAATATTAGTGATAAGGACAGACATATACATTGTTTGTACCTATGTCTATAAAATTAAGTTGCTGTGTTTAAAGCTAGCAACTGTCCATTATAATATCCATTTATGTAGAAAATGAACACACCAAAAAGTCATTAGAGGAAGCTTCAACTAAATAAAAAAAAATCGCTTCAAAATTTTTCTGATAATACTTCCTTGAATTCAAACGGCTATCTAATCAAATCTCCAAAATAGGTCTGATCAAAGCTGTATATATATATGTTTAGTCAAAAACAATATTTACATCTATCATGTTCTTTCAAAGTCACCAAAAATACAAAAAACATTATATATTTCGAAGATATGCTAACTGACCTATGCTAACTGCTTCTGCGACTAAACAGTACTTCAGTACTTTGATCTTTTGTTTTCACTCTCACTAATGTTGACCTATATCAATTAACCCATATCTGAGGCACACGTGTTTGGTAAAAAGATTGCGCCGGATACGCTGGTTCTCGCTTTATGTATTTATCATTTTTTTATTATTTTTTTTTATGAACAACCAAAAATTAATAGTAATAATAACAATAATAATTGGAAACAATATGCAACCCCCAACTTGAAAACCATTGCAATTAAGGTAATCATGCATCTGCATCATGATATCCAGACACACTCCTCCGGACATGTAACAGAAAAGTCAAGCAAGCATAGNAAAGATGATTTTCATCACTGTTGGCATTCGGAATCACATATTCTACCTTTGCAGCTCACCTTACCAACACATTATCAGGCACAATAAACAGGTGGTCAGAATTTTTTTTTAAATTACAAAAAAATTAAAAAGCCAAAATTTGAAAAATGATTGTGCATCCATATGAGAAATTCTCTCAAGAACAAGTACATTATAACTGAAATGTATATAGAGCAAACATATCTCTAACCTGCCTGCGATAGGCCATTCCTAACACATATTCATGTGGAAAAGATAACGGGAAACACTTACAATGGCCGAAAATAACAATCGCATGCCACTATCCACCAGGGAACTGCACAAGAAAAACAATAAAATCATAAACAACGATAGGAACTCGGGGATAGCCGGACTTGGTACCTATACTATAAATCTACGACATAACTATGATATACAGAGACAATTCACAAATCATATCAATATTTTACTATTTTAAATAACTAAATACCGAAGTTACTGTGAATTTAATTCCTGTACATGCGCATTTCGACAACTTATGTCTCTTCAGTGCAGATCAAATCTAAACGTTTGGAAGACCATAACCTCAAAGGTGTTTAAAAACTGATAGAGAATGAATATCCAATATGATCTAAATAATAAAGAATTAAAAAAATTACCTTGAGTTCATTCTTTTGTACCACTGCTTGTTTATATGTGAAGAATCTGATAAAACATTTCAACTATTATGACCACTGTAAGAAAAAATGGTTTCTTTTATGACTACATTTATTAATATTTCAACTTTAATGAAAGAGAGATAAATCCTGTATATATATATAACCACCCCTTTACATCGGGGCAACCGCCATCGGGGTAATAGCAGTTGCGTCATCAGAAATACAAATACAAATACTACAAATATTACAATATATACACAAGATAAAATAAGAGTCTCTAGTTTAAATACATAAAATCAGCACTGTATCAAGTAAGAATTATGTTGTCCATATTTTAAAACACAAATACACATGGGCCTCGAATAATCCCATTAACTAATAACAACTCAAAAAGTAATTAAAATGATAAATAGCATTCTCAAAAGATACAATCATCATAAAATATTATTTAAATAACATTCTTATAGACATATACGCAAAACAGCTCATTTTAAAACATAAAAAATAAAACATTAAAATTTGAGATACTGATATCATTCCATATTGTCACTTCTTAGTTTAAAACATTGTAAAATGTATTTTTTCCCTAAAACATTACTCGCTTTGCCCAAGTCATTGCCATAAAAGTATGCATATTCACCTATTAAAAATTGTATTAAAAAGGAAGACAGCTCCTCAAACCGGATTTGCAAATTATTTTGCAAGAAAATACCATTGAAATCTTCAAAGATTTTCGAACGTTGTTCGTTATATCGTGGACATTCTAGAAGAAAGTGCTGTATATCTTCGATACAGTTTAGGGAACATGACTGGCATTATCCGAGTCTGCTAATGACATTATGTTTAATGCAGAGTTTAAACTAAGGCAATTTGTTCTTGCGAGAAGCTTTAACCGCGAGGCAGCGAAATTGGAGTCGCTCGTCAAATATTCTTGTTAGGCATAAATAACTCGAAGGCTTTTGTACATTGACAAACTACTTGTCGAGATAACTTTTCCAACTTCGTCATTTCTTACAATACGCCCATAGAAAGTTTTGAAAGTGTCAATGTTGACCACATTTTCTAGATAATGGTCTAGCCCTACGCTGTTAAATAAATCCCGAAAAAAATACTATATTCAGAATCACCTTGTTCTAATAGCTTGATGAAAATAATTTTACAAAGCCAATCATTTGAAAGGGTTTGTAAACGGGCGAAATAGTTAACTCGTTGTCTATTCATAAAAGCATTTATTGGTTCCCATCCCAATTCCAAAAATAAAGCAGATTTTGGCACACTCATTTTAGTATTCATAATCAATTTGCCCATTTTGTACTGTATGCTTTCCAAAACGTCTAAGTGTACAACCGAAGAAGAAAACCAAACCGAACAACCATGTGCGACCGATGGTCGTAGTACAGAGTGCCACAAGGCATCGCCAAAACTGATTCGTTTAAAGTCACCGTGTTCACCGAGAACTCTTATACAATAATTTAGTTTCCTAGTTGCATTCTCTTTTACATAAGAAGATATATGGTGATTGAATTTTAACGTTCAAGAGAAGTAAACACCTAAATATCACTGTCTTGTTCTCGACATAAATATTTGCAACAACAATGTAAGGCCATACTAAAATGACAATGAAGTACGGCGGTCAAGGTTTGTTTCTGTTCCAGTCACACGTAACAGACAATATTGACAGCCGGGGCCCACTATATATGTATAAAAGTGAAAAGTCTAAAATAAATATGTCCCACAATTTTACGAAGTCTAACAAATTATCTGATTTCGGGAATAACTGTGTCAATTTGGTCGATATAATTCTAACGAATTATTGTTTCTTTATACTATAAAACATCAATAGGTGTCGTCCATACATCTGAAGCTTCCATCTATGCACGTTTCATTTAAAAATATATACAGGCGTTCTGAAGTTATGCGGCATAAACCAGTTTTTGGGCCAAATTGTTCAGTTTGTGTGAATTTGACCTTTGACCTTCTGACCCCAAAAATAAGAAGGTGTTTTTCTGACCTTGACCTTGCTGTCATCTGTGTAAGTTTCATTCAAACACATGAACGCACATTTTTTGGTTAGTCCCGGAAATAAATTTACAGCAAAATTTTCAATTTCAAAATTCAATCTGTAAGCTCAGAGGAAATCGGGACTAAAATATTTAGTAACACAAGTCCCAGATGTCAAATGACCATTGACCTGCTGACTCCAAAATCAATACGTGTCTACCTTTCATCCATATAAGTTTCATTAAAATCAATATAAACATTCTGAAGTTATTCCCGGATAAATATTCATTCAAGTTCTAATCAATAGGTGTAATCCTGACCTTTGAACTAAGTAAGTTTCATTCAAGTTATGCCCCTAAGGCCAAAGTTTTTTTGTTGGAAGAACTGATGGATAGACAGACGGAAGGAAGGACATTCCTTTTACAGTATAAAAATATCAATGTTCCGACATTACAGGTAAATTATCTGTTCTGGTCATTTCGATGTAGATATGAAAACCAAAAATTCAAAGCATATTTAAGACCAAAGGGGCCGAAAAGTAAACACCGAAATGAAAAGTAAACACCAAAATCAGCTATGGTAGAGCTTTTGATGAGGGAAAGTAGTATATAGGGCGGAACAAATTAGTATTTGTCGTGGTGGATCACCGGAAGTGACGTAGACCGGATATGACGTGATGGAAGTCACGTGACCGGAAGCGGAAGTCACGTGACCGGAACACGAAGTGTTATTGTTGCGCATGCGCAACCGGAAGTAGGTATGTATCTACTGTAAGTAGCCATATTGACCGGAAATGACGTGTTGAAAGAGTGCAAGACCCCGCAGGGGTCATGTATAACCTTAGTCCATAACGCATGTGCAACCGGAAGTGGGCGTAGCCCATGGTGTATACCGGAAGTGGCCCTATTTGAAGCCCTAGTCGGGCTTGTTGATAGGAAATTACGTGTTGGAACAACACGTGACCCCGTAGGGGTGTAATGGGAAGGTATTGGAGCGCGCATGCGCGACCGGAAGTGGGTATTTATCTTTTGTGAGTAGCCATGTTAACCGGAAATGCTGGGTAAAAGAGTGCAAGACCCTGATGGGGTGTTGTATGACCTTAATAAAGTGTACATGCGCGACCGGAAGTGGGCGTAACCCAGGTATAGACCGGAAGTCGGGAATGTTCTTTCATTATTCCCCCTTTTATGCCTTTTTCAATGGTACTCTTTATATTTTCTTCCCTTTTCATCCAATTTTCTCCCTTGTTCCACCCTTTTTATTGTATTACACCCCTTTTCAGTGTTGTTCTGCAATCCAATGTTTAGACTAATACCCTTTTTATTGTTGGTATACCTTTTCAAGCCCTTTTCAATGTTGTATTTCAATCCAATGTTTAACCTAATATCCGGGCGTGGTCATTCAGCAGCTACCATTGTATTTCTGTAGGTGTCTTCTATCAGATCCGCGTTCGTAAAAGGGAAATAACTCTTGGGATTTCCCGCGTTTGTTTTTTGGGTGTCTTCTATCACGTCCGCGTTCATTATTTGGAAGGGGACACAACTCTTGCTAGTTATTTTCTCGCCATTTTCAAAGGTCTGTTGATTTCACCCGAGACTTAGGCGAGATAACTCGTGATTTACTAACGATTTGATATTTATGTTCACGACTATGGTAACACGACTCACGAGTACGTTTTTTGTTGTGCTCGCGTGCTCATTTCACTTTTCGGCGGCGGCGGCGGCGGCGATGGTAGTGTCCATTGGTGGTTAAGCGGCGGCGGCGGCGGCGGCGGNTGCCAGAATTAGGTAAAAAATTGTTTTGAACATTTCATATTTGTCCAAAGTCCACTGTTAAATCGTTATAAATGTCAAATCTGGAAGATATATTTGCATATCTGCCAATTAATTGTTCTGAGCGATACATCAGTTGTCTTAAAACATTGTTAAGAAAAAAAACAAGGAGTGTTTAATGTGACCATTAATACAGAAATTTTACCCCTACCCTTACAAACGTCCCTTAATTTTGTCAATTTTTTTACTATGTTCTCATAAAGTTTACCCGAACTCGCAAAATTTGCATAAAACAATGTTACATGAATGATATTAAAATTAGGTATTCTGTATCCCACGTGTTGGTTTAAACTCAATATTTTGTCCGAAATTGATGACAACTGGGAAATTTGAGCCTTGCAGATTTGTCAAAAAATCACTGTTAAATCGCTTTATGTGGCAAATCTGGAGGATTTATCAGTGGATATACTAATTTGTTTTTCTAAACGACACAAAAATTATTTTAAAACTCTGTTTAGAAAAGCGAGAAGTGTTCAATTTTACTCTAAATTTCGAAAATTTTACCCCAACTCTAACAAGATTGAACTTAAAAGCTCCAAAATATGCCTGTCTATACATATATATGACCGATACACTAATATTTTATTTTTAGTGCCGAAATATGGGTAAAATTAAATATTTTTACCAATTTTCGCGAAAAATGGAATTTTCAGCGCTTCAGAATTTTACAAAATTCGAAATTGAATTTTCGATTTGTCAACTACATTGTATGAAGAGTACATTAGCAAAATTGCAACAAAGTTGGTCTCAGCCATTCTTAAACCTTCTCTTAACACTGTTTAAATGCATAAGAAGCATCAGGGAATTCTAAAATTCGAAAATCTTCATCACCAATCACCCCCCTCCCACTCCACCACCCCACACAAAAATCATAGGGAAAATTGAATTTTCATGTTTTCGCGGGTTATGTAATAATTCAAAAGAAGATATATACAAACATTTATTTACTCAATTCACCTTAAAATCATTTTAATTACCGTTAAATGCCTGTTTATTATATAATGAAGAATCATTTGTAAACTATATTTAGTCGAGTGTCCGTGAAATGGTAAAACTGATACCAATTTATAAACAAATAGTGCTAACTACCTAGATTTTTAAGGAATATGAAATGCTTTGATAAGAGTTTTTGATGGAATGAAAAGTTAAAATCGCTCTAAATTACTTTTTAAAAAAATTACTATATTTTCGCACTTAGTCTTCGGCCAATATTAACACAAAGATATATTTGTCTACTTATCGCAAAATATAATAAATTCTAGTATTCGAAAACTTTTTTTTTGTATATCTGTTATCAAAATCTTTGTGTTTGCACCTATAATGACGAAGTTAAAAGATCAATTGCAATTATTGTGTAGATTAAATAATTACAGTTCCTATGTGATTTTGAACATGATATTTCAAACAAGTTCTTCACAGAAAAAAGACCAAATTTATATTTTTGGATAACAATTAAAATTTTCTTTGAAATTACATTTCAAATGGGAAAATTACAAAAAATCACTCCTTTTACTTTATATATGTTCGCTTTCCAATTTTGAATTGATAAAAACCCTGAAAACTAAAAATCCCGAAATTCAAATTTTGCATCAATATTTCATATTTATCAAAAAAAAGAAGTGACACAAAAACAAAAACAAAAACAAAAACAAAAAAAAACAAAAAAAAAAACAAAACAAAACAAAACAAAAAAAATAAACAAAAAACAAAAAAAAAACAACAAAAAACAAAAAACAAAAACAAAAAAACAAAAAAAAAAATACTAAAAAAAACAAAAAAACATTTGCATGGTCTTAGTTGTGAAATCTAGGAGTCTGAGTGCATTTAGGTATTTGAAAATGTTCAAGGGTTTCAGGCTATATAGAATGTAACTTATTCATGTTATTGTGCTGAATATTTGTGGGAACAGGTGGTATGTTTGCAATCTATGAGACTATCGTTAGTCTATTATGTTTAAAAACATACTTTCTAATAGCTTAAACATAATGAAACGATATTTGATCAACCTTTTTGATATATCAATTATTAACATCTCTGAGTCATAACAGCAAAAATCTAAAAAAACGGAAAATTCGTATTTCAGATGATACAATTTCGAGCAGAAGGGCCCAGAAGAGGCCTCTTAAAAAGTTTAAATCTACATAAATGGTCTTCTGCATGTCAGCTACAGTGCAATACACACAATAATTCGTATTATTTTTTTTTATTTAGAGCCTGAATATTTTAATTTTTCCCTTTATTTTAAATGGGAGGGGTGCTAATTTTGATATTTGTAATCCAAAATAAGTCTGAAGCAATAATTATTCGCACAATTTGTTTCTAACGTATCATAAGTCGTTGCGATATTCACAATTATATGATATTTAGTCAAATTTTAAACATCCAAAGGCCAAAAGGTGAAAATTGTGAAAATATTTAAAATTCCAAAAATTCAAATTTTTCAAAAAATTTATACCGAACATCAAAAATATGAACCTTAATGGCCTCATTTTCCAACATTGTATCACTGCTGATAAGTTAGGCAAAAAAAATCGATCAATAACGAGATTCATTATCTGAAAAGAATTGACAGCTAAAAATTCGTCATTTCTTTATTTTTTTTTTTTTTGCAGAGGAGGGTTATATTTACTCTATCCCTAGATCATTTAATGGCATGAATTATTCTTGTGTTGCATTTGATTGTAAAGAATAATAAATTAACTTCAATTTAGAATCAAATTCAGTACACCATACTTATCTACAGAAAAGTATGGAGCTTAAAAGATAAAATTTAGGTTAAAACGGAAAACAGGAATTTTGTGTGGTGTTCTCTAGAAGTGTCCCTATACTGTCTATGCGTATTGGTTATATTCGAGATAACACGTTTTATTTTGAGGAGGGGATGTAAGCGAACATAAAAATTTGGATGAGATTCATAAGTTGTTGATGCACGAAGATTATTCCAGCCCATGAACTAATATACAAGAACTGAAAAAAAAACCGGTCTGGGTTTTTATAAGGGAGAGTGCACGGAAAGTAGTTTGAGCCAATGACCTATAATAAATTTCATCTTTTTTCATATTTGGGAGTAACAAAGATAAAGCAAAAAGCGAAGAATTTTTTACTCAAGTGAATGATACAGCGATGTAAACGTTCAACATTTCCTACCACACGCACACGATTCACACGATGAACGCACACGATTAACACGTTGAGCGCACACGATTTGCACGATGAATGATACAGAAACTTCTCAATCGTGTATCGTGTACCGTGTATCGTGTACCGTGTACTGTGTCACGTGCACCGTGTCGGTTTAATAATCTTATATACATGAAACGAACTCGAAATGAAAAATTACAATTTCACAGTATAAATTACAATGTGATACATACGACCACATAAAAATAAAACAACTGTTAATTTTTACAAAAGAGAAAAGTAGGTTTTCCATATGAGACAGCATTTATGACATCGGTGTTACAAACTATCTCTCGGGAACTATCTCCACTTTTGCCGTAAAAATATCAGATATCAGAATAGGGTCGGCAAAAACTTAAAATTGTGTAATTTTGACAGCAAAAACGGAAAAGAAATTAACAAATAAAATAAACAATGTCAGAGACATATAATTATATGTCTCTGACAATATAAATAAAAATAATTAAAATTAGATAAAAAAAGCTCCTGTTATATAGTAATGTAAGATGCTGAAAAATCAGCCAGAACTATCTACGAAAAGAAACATTACTTTTAAATTTCATTTAGACAATATTGAAACTTTAATAATATAACCATAAATAAGTAAGAAAAGGCACATTTTCTCTATTTGTATTATACCGGTGTTCACAAAACTAAAACTTCATATAATTTAATCATAATTTTCTCTATTTTATACTATACCGGTGTCCGCAATACTAAAACTTAATATAAAAGAAAAGGCACTTTTGCTCTATTCTACATTATACAGGTGTCCACAATACTGAAACTTCATATAATTTGACGATAATTTTAAAAGAAAGGGCACTTTTTCTCTATTTTATATTATACCGGTGTCTGTAATACTAAAACTTCATATAATTTTACCATAAATTTAAAAGAAAGATAACTTTTTCTCCATTTCATATTATACCGATGTCCGCAAAACTAAAACTTCATATAATTTAACCATCAATATAAAAGAAAAGGCACTTTTTCTCTATTTGATATTATACCGGTGGCCGCAGTACTAAAACTTCATATAATTTGACCATAAATTTAAATGAGAATGCACTTTTTCTCTATTTTATATTATACCGGTGTCCGCCATACTAAAACTTCATATAATTTAGCCATAAATTTAAACGAAAGATAACTTTTTCTCCATTTTATATTATACCGGTGTCCGCAATACTTAAACTTCATATAATTTAACAATAAATTTAAAAGAAATATCACTTTTTCTCTATTTTATATTATACCGGTGTCCGCAAAACTAAAACTTCATATAATTTAACCATCGATATAAAAGAAAAGGCACTTTTTCTCTATTTGATATTATACCGGTGTCCACAGTACTAAAACT
The DNA here is from genome assembly GCA_002080025.1 of Modiolus philippinarum. Classification (NCBI taxonomy): domain Eukaryota; kingdom Metazoa; phylum Mollusca; class Bivalvia; order Mytilida; family Modiolidae; genus Modiolus; species Modiolus philippinarum. The sequence goes on from MJUU01020702.1 coordinate 11,308, forward strand.
TCATATAATTTGACCATAAATTTAAATGAAAAGCAACTTTTTCTCTAGTTTATATTATACCAGTGTCCACAATACTAAAGCTTCATATAATTTAATCATAAATATAAAAGAAAGGGCACTTTTTCTCTGTTATATATTATACCGGTGTCAGCAATACTAAAACTTCATATGATTTAACCATAAATTTAAAAAACAAATCACTTTTTCTCTAATTTACATTATACCGGTGTCGGCAGTACTAAAGCTTCATATAATTTAACCATAAATATAAAACAAAGGGCACATTTTCTCTATTTGATATTATACCGGTATCTGCAGTTCTAAAATTTCATATAATTTGACCATAAATTTAAATGAAATGCACTTTCTCTCTATTTTATATCATACCGGTGTCCGCAATACTGAAACTTAATATAATTTAACCATAAATTTAAACGAAAGTTCACTTTTTCTCCATTTTATATTATACCGGTGTCCACAATGCTTAAACTTCATATAATTTAACCATAAATTGAAGAGAAAGATCACTTTTTCTCTATTTTATACTGTGGATGCCTTTTTATTCGTGGACATCAATTTTCGTGGTTTTCATAAATATCACTATTTCATGGGTACTTAAATTCGTGGTTTCGAATTCCATGCATTAAAACATAAGGCGTAAAATGCATTTCGCTGGGAACTTAATTTCGTTGGGTTTTAGCGAACCAAGAAATCCACGAAAATTGGAACATCACGAACAATAGTACTTTCACAGTATTATACCGGTGTCCGCAATACTAAAACTTCATATAATTAAAAGAACGATAACCTTTTCGCTATTTTATATAATACCAGTGTCAACAATACTAAAGCTTCATATAATTTAAACATAAATATAAAAGAAAGGGCACTTTTTCTCTATTATATATTATACCGGTGTCAGCAATACTAAAACTTCATATAATTTAACCATAAGTTTAAAAGAAAGGGCACATTTTCTCTTATTTACATTATACCGGTGTCGGCAGTACTAAAACTTCATATAATTTAACCATAAATATAAAACAAAGGGCACATTTCTCTATTTTTTATTATACAGGTGTCAGCAATACCAAAACTTTATAATTTTTATAATTTAACCATAATATAAAATTCGCGATTTTATATTATACTGGTGTCCGCGATACTAAAACTTCATATAATTTAACTATAAATATAAAAGAAATACAGGATTTCAGAGAAATCAACTTTTTGTGGGCGGTCCTTATGTTTACTAATTTTGATTGGCAAACATGCATTGGCTCTAATACCTACTTCACAACTATCATCAAATCCAAAAGTACAAGACTTGTTTCAAATTTCACTGGAATTATTATTTTGTTTTAAATTTTTTAATTCTAATTTCTTTTGACGTTTTGCTATCTGTTAATTTCATAATTTTTTGGATATTCCACTGTGGATAGTTTGTTTTTCAAGAGTTTGTGAGTATATATTTCCTCATTTTACGTTATATATTTTACAAGTATGGCGGGTGTAAATCAGAAGGAAATTCTCGTGTTAGGCCATAGTTTGATATCTAGACTTTCATGTTACATGAAAAATGACAATAAATATATCAACTTTGGTTTGGAATCCGATATATGTCATTTAAAGGGTCGTTCTGGTGGTACTATAGAATCAATCATAAATGATTTACCAGAAATAATGAGTAGTCTTCCACATATTTCTGTGGTTTGTCTGCAAGTTGCAGGAAATGATTTAAGCCGACCAGAGAATCACCCGAGTCGTGTTGTTAACAATTTAAATAGATTGATTGAAATATTACGGGTGCAGTACAATATTGAAATCGTCATAGTTTGTAAACTTTTCCTTAGAGCAAAAACAAGAGCACATAAAGGAGAT
>MJUU01020704.1:0-10852 GCA_002080025.1 Modiolus philippinarum
ATAGATTGTTCCATTTGGAACTTATTTCACAGGATACTATTTTGGCTTGCATATGATAAGATCAGTGGCAATGCACAATTATTCTGTTGACTTGAAATAATCTGTAATAACTTACAGCAGGGACTATACATTACTGTATTGTAATGTATAGTCCCTGCTTACAGTGAGAAACAAGAATTCGAAATTTATTTGTTACTCAAAAAAATGAGTCCAACTTCGTTAGCAAAATTTTCAAATGCTTCATAACTCATCAAAAGCTAGTATAGTAAAATAGTAATATAGGAATATATTTTTTTGCTAATAATTACTTATCTAGCAATGTTCTTACATACTAAAAAGTCAATTTTGATAATATCTCAAAATACCAACCAGGCAAGATATAAACCGGAAGAATTCGAATACTTATAAAAGACAACGGTTCGGAAGGACGTAAAAAATTCCGGTACATAACAGTGGGAAACACACACACACACACACATATCAATGAAGTGCACCAGAAGAGTGTGCGAGAACAGACACTGTTCCGCGTGCACCATCTTTTTCGTTAGTACATACAGAATCCAAGATTGTGTTGTTTGTTGACATCCTTTGTGAGATCGCGGTTTTGTTTTGCTAACCAGAACATGTTTAACCACAGGGCCTTGTTACTAATTAGAAAATTTTACTATCCATGCATATACACTAACAAGGTTAGTGTATATGCATGGATAGTAAAATTTTCTAATTAGTAACAAGGCCCTGTGGTTTAACGTCCATTGATGAAATTAGTTTAGAATGAAAAGAAGAATTAAATTGTCACATTTTAAATCTTAAGTGAACATTGACAACATTCTAAATTAGTCAAAATATTTTTTTCTGATGCTTGATTTTCATCGGGCAATATAAAATTTTTGGTAGCTCCGTTAAACATAAGAGAAAATACCCACAATTATTTTTTTAACTGTTAAAATGGTTTCTTTCTTTAAATTTCTGAAATTCGATACCAAGTCTGGATTATTTCAGGTGGAGTAAAATGAGCTAATTTTTCAAATAAAAAAGCTTTTCTTAAGACTTTTACATTTTCATAGGCATGGAATAATTATAAAGAATCTAAATATCATTTATTTTCATAGAATATGATAAGAAATTTTGATGATAACGGATCAGTTCAACAAAAAATATCCGATCTTGAAACTGTCCACCATGTTGTTGTGCTGACTGTTCTTTTTCACTTCATTGACCATGGGCACAGAGGACGTTCTGGACATGTTCTAAACTGACGAAAGAAATACACCCCAGTCACCTGGGGCGCATTCGATTGGCCTGTGAATTATGTGATGGACGTGCAATACAGCAAACGAGTGATTCGGAACACCTGTACTGCACAGTTCCGTCTGTACCGCCGTCTGGAAAGGTGGTGTGAGTGGAACAGTCACGTGACCAAAATGGAAGCCAAATGTTTTGATTTGAACATTTTGCAAGTTTTGACAAATAAAAATTACTTTCTTGATTGTTATAAGTATGAAATTGATTGATAACATAATATTTATTGATGTCAACAACTCTCTGAATGCGAGCGAAGGGTTTCAGTGCTATTAAAATAAAGAAATGTAAAAGGGTGTATTGCACAGTTAGAACAGGAATAAAGTGTCGTGGAACAGGTCCTTAAAAGAAAGAAACCAGTTTAGCATTTTCTGATCCTTTTCACATCAAAATTTGCATTATTGGCACAGTAAAACACAAAGTATTGTATAAAATAACGTAAATGTGACAATATATTTTTAATCTACTGTTTAATTTCAAGTTTTATTTCAGAAATATTTCCCGCCTTTTGTCTTCCATCATAGAGAGCGCGACTTCCTGTTCTGTGACATTCGATTCGTCTGTGCAGAACACTCTGTACTGCACATGTTCTGCACAGCCAATCGCACGCGACCCTGGTCACATCACTGAAAGTAAGAGTGTATGTACAGTAAAGTCATAGTAGATTGGTGATTTTTCACAAAAGTGGAAATGACTGCATTTGATTGCTTAATTTGGTAGCAGGACAACTCGCCCCACTGCCAACTCGCCCCTGTCCGAGTCGCCCCAAATTTCTACCAACTCGTCCCAACCAAAATTAAAAAATACCAACTCGCCCCATTGGTTGTTTTTCTCGTATTTACATTGATAAGTTTTATTAGGTTCAGCAAGGACGTATATTGAGACGAATATTGTTTCAGAGTTTAGGTTATAAGTATTGTTAAGGGTTACAGATATGGTTAGGGTTCGATACAGAGTTAGAGTTTGGATTAGAGAAAGGGTAGAGTTAGAAATAGGGTTAGAGTTAGAGACAGGGTTAGGGTTAGAAATAGGGTTAGGGTTAGAGTTAGAGAAAGTTAAGGGTTATGATTTGAGAAAGCTTTAGGATTAGGGTTAGAGATAGGGTTAGTGTTCGGGGCCGNTAGGAACAAACACTTTACCAGAAGAAATAAATTCATTTCACTCACTAATGGGGCGAGCTGACCAGACGCTGATGGGGCGAGTTTGATATCCATTATAAATGGGGCGAGTGTGTTGGAAATGGGGGCGAGCTGGAGGGGGGCGAGTTGGCAGTGGGGCGAGTTGACTTGGATTCTCCCAAACATAATCTGGTTCCTTCTTTGATATGTGGTATATCTGAAAACCACAGCCACAGTCAAAATGAACAAAGGCCGCCAAGTCAAGGCTAAGGCAATACTTCCTATAGTTCTCCATTTTTCACAACTCTTCAAGAAGCTTTCACTTCACAACATCTTGTCATGAAACTTAGAATGGGGTTAATAACAAAATTATGACCTTTCTAGAAACTGAGGAGTTGTGGGTACAATGAATCAATTTTTAATCAACGACGTTATGTTATTTACATTCTTGACCAATCAAAATATTTTGGTGTATGCTCTACCCACAATGCTCCAGTTTCTAAAACGGTGAATTGTCAAGAGCCAAAGTCTATAGACGAAAAAGACAACCCAGGCGGAGACCACCTGAAAAATTGTCGACCACAATGGTCCTGACTAGGTACCTGAGGCCTTTTATGAAATCTAACATATGATATTGCTTGCTAAAATACTTATAGAGGCCGTATTATATGAGGTACCGTTTTTCTATTTATTCCTAATTTTTTTATAGAAAAAAAAATTCTGATATCAAAAAATAATTCTTAATTTTGTTATTAAAAATTGATTTGTTTATATCAAAAAAATATTTTTTGATATCAAAAATTATTTTCTGATGTAAAAAATGAAATTTTTTATGTATAAAAAAATGATTATGTGATATGAAAAAAAAATCATTTTTTGATATCAGAAAATCACTTCTAATTTTGATATAAAAAAATCAAAACTATTTTCTGATACCTGAGATTCATTTTTTTAATATTAGAAAATCAATTTTTCTATCGACTTTTTTATATCAGAAATTCTGATATTTTCAGACTATATCAAAAATTAATTCTGACATAAAAAAATATGTTCTTCTGATATCAGAAAATAATTTTTGATATCAGAAAATAAGGAATAAATAGTAAAACAATGCCTGAAAGCACAGAGAAATAAAAATTGTTATTGAAAATATTTTAAACCTTTGTTTCATGGAGGGAGGGAAAATAACCAAAAAAACATGATATCCCATGCTATGATTTATTTTGATTAATTTTTAATTTAGCAAATTCTATTGTTTGTCAGCTTACGAATAGGTAGCACTTAACAAACATTTTGATTAAAAACTTGCAAAAGAACAATAAAAACGGTTTTCTTATTTTAATTCATGGTGATTGTTTTGCCATAAATTAATTCCTCTATTTCTCAGTAATCTTTATTTTGATACTGATGAACTGGAACAATTTTAATCAATATGTCAAAAGATTGAAAAAGAAATCTTGTCTCAAATTCTGCCTTGCACTTTGTGCAGCTGATTAAATCATCAAGTTTTTTTTCAAATGTGCCAATAAATTTTATTGCTATTGGAATACATGCAGCTAGAGCAAATACAGGAATCATTAAACTATTTTTAATTGTCTCAGAACACCAAAATATTGTGAACATTGTATCTTGATGATCTAAACAGAGAGATAATAAGGGAAAAATTTTCAGAATATGTCAAGACAAGATTTTTACACAGTGAACAAAAATATTAAATCATGTTTAGTCCAAGATGCACGATACCTTGTAAGGTTATTGCCCCTGAAAGATATATGTAGCTTCTATTGCCCATACAATTTTTATTGGAAATATTTGTCATAGATATCTTGGACCTTATACTTAACTTGCATGGTTAAGTTCTGTGTCAAAAGTGGCATGGACTTGCTGTCATAAATATCTGATAAATCTTACTTCCATTTATAATAGTCTTTGAAAGATTTTTTGCTTTCTTCAAAGCTCAATACTCCAAAGGGTAGTCCTACTAGAGAAATGGCACATGTAACGTTAACTTTATTGATCTGCAGGTGGCAAGAGAATTTTGACCTTGAACTTTTACCTCCACCTTTGTCACCAGCTGGCACGTACACAACAGACAGCTGATGAAAGAAATTTCTAAAATGATCAGAATGACAAGGATTTACAATTCATCTCATACAAACTTTGCTGGCTAGCAGGAAGTTTAATTTCACTCATAGTCATAAACAACCATCTAATATGGAAAAGATCTTAACAATTATTTTTGCCTGGTGTTGAGATCAAAATATGCTAATTGGCCTGAAGACCCTCTTAAATTGTCTTGTATCTGTACTTGTTTCTGATTTTTTAAGTCTGTTGGGTAAAAAATTGATCTTCAAGTCATTCCAGTGTTTGTTTATAAATGACTCTAAATCTATTTCCACTTTTGCCTCTAGTACTTTTCGATGCATCCACCACCCTTAGAGAAAAACTATCTTTCCTAATGTTAGTTCTACTGAAGTCTCACAGAAAGATTTTTGCACATGTTTCCCAATATCAAAGGTCCAAAGTTACATTATATGTTACATGCAGGGTCCATGTCTGTTAAAACATTCAAAAAGGATTGTTCAAGGTAACCATTGACACCTAGCCAGTTTGCTCCATTTTCGGTGGTTAAAGAAGGCAAATTCTTTCAACAAAAGGCTCTAAATTGCCCATATCTCTCATCTCTAGCATGACATGGCCAATAAAACTTTATGTTAATAGTTGCAATTTCAACTACATTTTGCATGTTTATACCTGTATGTTACATAGTAATTGTACTATTTTCTATCTATAAGCAGCTATCATGGATAAAGCGCAAACCTGGAGAACAAAGCTTTGTAGCTTTAGAGGAGAAGATCTTTGTCAAATATAATGCACATGTTCCCCACTGGTGCCCATCTTTGATCTGATGAGGACTTAACAGACAAATTTCTTAAAGGACAATTGTAACATATTATGGTTCCATTTTACCAAGTAGTTTCAGAAGAGAAGATCTTTGAATGTGTTTTTGTGTAATGATCCAATTTTAAATTAAGTTTCCCACCTTTGGCAAACTTTAATGAGGCACAGATGGATGCAAACCTGCTGGACACCATCTAAGATTTCTTATAAATGGCCAATTATGTTCTGTATAATTGACAGATGGATGACAGATTCCAAGGGACAAAAAAGCTTATATCTGCATCATTATAGTCAAGTAAACTAACAAAGAAGGAGAGAAGATGGATTTCAATGGCAAAAAACAACTCATTATGAACAGCTCACTACCTCAAGTAAGATTTAAGATATGCCATAACAATTTAAGGTAAATAGACACATATGTTCATATCTTCCAAGTTTTGTTATAAATTGGCACAAGTGAAGAATCATTCCTAAAAACTGAAATCTGTAATTAAAAGTATGTATCACCACACTTGTTTTTTTTGTAGAACTGAGATCAAAGTTTGCTCATAATTAGCCATTTCACCTAAATTTACATAGAATGCACATGGAAAATAAGGAAAGGCATTTATAGCAAAATGACAATGAACCTTTCATCACTGCCTTTTATTCATGAGAATTTAATACATTTTTATAAAAAGACAGCATATGATATGATCTATTAGTTACAGCGTAAAATAACGTATTTGTCACCATTTGTATTTTCACAGAATCAGTGTTAAAAATTATTGGTGGGAAAAGGGGAATTAATTCCCTGCAACCTCAACAAAATATTCCCATTGTCATGTGTCATGATGGTAGAAATAAATTCTTGAAGATTTGTTCAGTATACTGTTTCAAAACTATTCTCATTATTTGGTCCATTCAAAGGACATAATGGAAATTTCTTCTACCATATAAATAAAATGACAAAAATATAATAACTGAAATATTTCAATAAATACATGATACATTCGTGTAAAATTTTGTGGAAATGGAGACATAAGACCTGTGAACATTCAAATTTGTCCATGTGTGAGACCTGTAATAATTCATAAATATCAAAGGAAATATTTAAAGATCAAATAAAATTGAATAAAATGAAAAAAATGTGAATCTGAAACATGAACCTGACAGGACTGGAGACACACCAATGATGGAATATGAATAAAAATGCTAAGTATCCTACAGGTATTTGTTATGACAAAACAAATACCTGTAGATCCTTTTATTAAGAGTAGCCCAGAAAAAAGGCGCAGGGTAATAATTTCTCTTCAAGTAGACTATGAATATGCTTCCAAATAAAATATGGGGGTTCATCTATAGTCAAGTTTGATTGTGAATTATAAGGCAAGTTACTTTATAGCCATAGCTCTTTAGGTGTATAACCATAGCTCTTTAAGTGCATAACCATAGCTCTATATAGGTCATTATTGCATTTTTTGATATTGTCCACCATTATCAGAGATTTTTACAAGAACCATTATATATATATATATATATACCAATGTACAAGCCATCCCACAAGGCAATCAGTTTAATTCTGAATAACAACAACTAGAGGCTCACATGAGCCTGTATCGCTCACCTGGTCACTGGTTTTATTCATTGTCACCTATAAACCACCCATTCATAATATAAATCAGTTCAGCAGATGTTACATTTTTATTCTTGGATGAGGTACAAACTAAAAATCACAAACTTTGGAAGGGATCACCCAAAGACAATTGTAACCAAGTTTGGTTCCAATTGGCTTAGTAGGTTCAGAGGAGAAGACATTTGAATGCATTTCCCATAGAGTCCCTATGTAAAACTATGTTCCATGCTGGGGGCCATCTTGGATGAGGTAAGAACGTAAAATCACAAACTTTAAAGGGGACCACCCAAGGACTATTGTGACCAAGTTTGGTTCAATTTGGCTTGGTAGTTTCAGAGGAGAACATGGATGCATTTCCCATTACCGGTATGTCCCTATGTTAAACTATGTTCCCTACTGGCGGCCATCTTGAATGAGATATGAACATAAAAATCACAAACTTTAAAGGAAAACATCTAAAGACTATTGTAACCAAGTTTGGTTCCAATTGGCTCACTGGGTTCAGAGGAGAAGACATTTGAATGCATTTCCCATAGGGTCCCTATGTTAAACTGTGCTCCACGCTGGCAGCCATCTTGGATGAGGTACAAATGCAAAAATCACAAACTTTAAAGGGGACCACCCAAGGACTATTGGGACAAAATTTGGTCCCTATTGGCTCAGTGGTTTCAGAGGAGAAGATCTTCGAATGCATTTCCCATAGGGTCCTATGTTAAACTATCTTCCCCGCTGGTGGCCATCTTGGATGAGATGCGAACCTGCTGGACATATGTAGAAATTGTAGTTCTGGAAAACCTCAACACTTTTGCAATTCACAGTTAACCTTTATCTCAAACAGTTTTTGAAATAAAAGTAAAAACGTTCAAAAATTGTGAAAATTCAAAGAAAAAGCGGCAATAACTCCTATGTGGGTTGTCAGATTTTCTTCAAAATTGCAGGACATGTAGATCTTACTATGCTGACCATTTTTATTATACAAACTTCACTTCTATCTTCTATCAATTTCAACATATAAGACCAGAAGTAACGAAAAACTGAAAAAAATTTTTTTTTAAGGTCAGTGGGAATTATTCCTTTGAGGGAATCTCAGTCAGATCTTTGGCACATATTTACATGCATACAATACTAGTATCACAGTATAAAAAAAGTTAATAGCAAGAAAATGTTTCGAACAAATATAATTTACCCGTACTACTAGAAGTGGAGCCATCAGAAATGATGGCCATATCCCCGCACTCCATGTTTGACACAGAAAACAGTTGTTATAGACCCTGGGCGTAATTTTACTGAATAATTTGGAATTCAAAATACTAAAGAAGAATACAAGGATATATGGTTGCTGGGTAGAATTCCCAAAAATAAGAGGTCTTTGAGACTTTATATTTTGGAAAAAACAATTCGTGAAAATGTTTCTCCTAATTCAAACAAATTATTAAAGTATTGTTGCTAGGTAGAATTCTAAAAAATAAGTGGTCTTTGAGACTTTCAGGAAGTTAACCAAAAGTGGAATCAAAATTTTTGGAATCCAATCGGTGAAAATATTTGTTCAAAACAAAACAAATTCTAAAAGTATTGTTGCTAGGTAGAATTCGAAAAAATAAGTGGCTTTTCAGGTTACAAAAATTGGAATTAAATATTTTTGAAACCCAATTGGTGAAAATGTTTGTCCTAATTGAAACAAATTCTAACGGTATGGTTGCTAGGTGGAATTACAAAAAATAAGTGGTCTTTGAGACTTTCAGGATATTTACCAAAATCAGAATTTTAAGTATTCAGAACTTAATTTTTTTCTAAACACTTCCAAAAAAATATGTGATCATCTGGTAAAAGTTCAAAAATACGAGTCTTTGACGTTTTCAGAAAATTTACCAAAGTTGGAACCGCAATCAAAATTTCCAAAGCTTAAGATTGCACATCTGCAGACTGTATGCTACAATTCTATACCAAAATCAAATCCATAAATCCAAAAAGAGGCTCTCTCAAGAGCCTGTATCACTCACCTGGGTCCTGCAGCACTATAATTCCCAATTGATGGTCCATCTTTGGTGGTGTATGTACATAAAAATCAGAAACTTTTTAAAAAATTTAATTAAAATTGTTCAAGCAGTTTCAGAGAAGATTTTTGAATGCAGTTTCCGCACTTAAGGGGCCTATGTTAATCTATACTTTCCCTGCTGGCAGCTATTTAATATTAAACTTTGAAGAGGGTCACATAAGGACTATCATATATCAAAATTCTACTGAAATTTTTCAAGCAGTTTCAGTGGAGAAGATCTTTTTATGCATTTCCCACTGGGTCCAATGTTAAACTAAGTTTTGCTACTGGTGGCCATGTCGGAAGACGTATCAGCACCAAAGTAACAAGCTTGGTCAAAATCTCACAAGTTTCATTTATGGAATGTTTAAATTGAATCCATTCAATGGTTTTCCATGATATCTTTGCATTTCCCCTTAGGGTCCAATTCATTGCTGGCAGCCATGTTGGATGATGGATCAGAACTGAAGTAACAACACTTGGTCAGCTTCTCATAAGCAAAGTTTGGATTAAATCTATTAAGCAGTTCTCTAGAAGAAGATCTTTTGTTAAATTAAGCACCTGACAGGCATCATTCATGTCATGTTTGATTCAAATCTATTCAGCAGTTCTCTAGAAGATCTTTGTGTGCATTTCCCATAGGGTCCAATGCTGTCGGTCATGTAAGATGACAGATTGGCACCAAAGTAATAACACTTGGTCAGCACCTCATAAACATCATTCATGCCAAGTTTGGTTCAAATCCATTCAGTGGTTCTAAAGTAGAAGTTCTTTGTATACATTTTCCCATAGGGTCCAATGTTAAGATTAAGATCCCCACTGGCGGCCATGTTGGATGATGGATCTGCACCAAAGTAACAACACTTGGTCAGCACCTCATAAGCATCATTCATGCCCAGTTTGGTTCAAATCCATTCAGTGGTTCTCAAGAAGAAGTTCTTTGTATGAATTTCCCATTAGGTCAAATGGTTAACTAAGTTCCCCACTGGCAGCCATCTTGGAAGCGGTCAGAAAACTTGATAACAATAAAATATAGTCCTTAACATTCTGAACATTTTTGCAATTTAAACTTGACCTCTATCTCAAAGCGTTTTTGAAATATAGGACAAAAAGTAAAAATTCACGAAAAATTTGACCAATAAAGGACCACAACTCATATATAGGTACTTGGATTTTCTTCAAAATATCAATGTGGGTAGATCTTAACATGCTGAACATTTTTATCCCCTCGCCCAATGAAGTTGGGGAGGGGATACATTGTTTGACCCGTTCGTCCTTTCGTCTGTTTGTCCGCTCGTCCGTCCGTTCAAACTTAAGACCATATATCTTTTGAATAACAAGTCGTAGATGGACAATGTTTTGTCCATAGATGCATCTTGAAGAGTACTTGAGGTTGATATATAGAATAGGTCACTTTGACCTACATTTCATGCATGAGTGACTCAGGTTAAAGTTTTTGTAAGAGTCCAGATCTAGGAAACTACAACCTGTAGAGGAATAATATTTTGTATGTAGATGCGTCTTATAAAATTATGAAGCTCCAGATAAAAATTAGGTCACTTTGACCTATATTTCATGCATGAGTGACTTAGGTTAAAGTTTTTGTAAGAGTCCAGATCTGGAATACTACAACTCATAGAGGAATAATATTTTGTATGCAGATGCGTCTTGTAAAGTTACGAAGCTCCAGATAAATATTATGTCACTTTGACCTACATTTCATGCATGAGTGACTCAGGTTAAAGTTTTTGTAAGAGTCCAGATCTGGAATACTACATTTCGTACAGGAATAATATTTTGTATGCAGATGCGTCTTGTAAAGTTACGAAGCTCCAGATAAATATTAGGTCACTTTGACCTACATTTCATGCATGAGTGACT
>MJUU01020708.1:9070-27978 GCA_002080025.1 Modiolus philippinarum
AAAAAAAAAAAAAAAAAAAAAAAGAAAAAAAAATCCGTCTAATACGATCATTAATAGAGTTTTTTTTTAATATATATCATAGTGGTCATTTGAGGGAAAAATAAATTCAACCCCTCGTTTTTGCGTTTTCTTTCGGTTCTCAGTTTTTATCTTAAAATTTTATCAATATCAACAACGAATACGATTCCAGTCCTTGCTCATTACAAGAGGATAGTACGGGGGAAGGGGTACTGTACACAGACGAACGAGAAATAAATTGTAATTTCAGGAGAAACGAAAATTATTAAATATCCATTGCAAGATCCATAGTTTGGGTATCTTTATACAAAAGAAAATTAAAATTCAGAGTGTCAGACAAGATAATAACAAACTCGACTGGACTTGCATTTCTCTTTAAACCTCTTTTTTCGAAGACTTAACGGTCTTGTCGGTAGAACGGCTCTCTAGTTTTTACGAAACACTGCAAATAATGACCTTCCAACTCTGCGAGTGCGAAATAACAAACTGCAAACTCGCTGCACGAAACACCCTTAATCTGAAAGACTGATTACGAGTACTTTATAATTCGAGAAATTATACAAATGGTATGGAGTAACAGTCCTCTATTAAGATTGTTTCAACAGGAAGGTTGGTGTCTCTCGCCTTTTTCTCCTTATTCCTGCCATTTTTTCTTGCTCCCAGACCATCTCAATTCCCCTCCTGTGTGTGCCTTCTGCTGCATTTTTCTCCTTCCTCGCTTCCATGTCCATTACTGTTTCCTCCCTTTCCTATCCTGTTCTCTTCTCTCGCGCCCCTCTCACCATTTCCTACCCCTGTTCTCTTTTCTCGCGCCACTGTCACCATTTCTCCTTTCTTCTGCTCCATCCCCCTTACGTCCGCTCTATTTTTCGCGGTCTCATTTTAAATCGTCAGCCCCGTTATCAAATGTCCGACTTGAACTTTATTTACTCCACTGCCTTGAATCTCGGATTCTTGGCATTGCTTGAATGATTTTATTTTTTTGTACGACACTGACACAATGATCATGTTCCCCTGTATATACATATATACATAATAGAGATATATACATATATACATAGTATATATAAATTGAAATATGCAGCAATTCGTGTTTTCTTCCGCTTTGTGACCAATAACTAATCAAATTTACATTAATTAATTACTAGTACCATTTAGCTTGATTTTGCTATTTTTTATTCAAACTGGCATTAGTTAAACATTTTATTGATTCCTAATCACAATTACATTCAATTCACCTACCGCCGTTCAATTTTTGTTGCACTATATATCGATGTAAGTTTAACGATTTCCCTACCGGTGACGACTTATCTCGTCATGCTAACTGTGCATGTATTTATGTCCACCACAGCCCTCCATACATCTGGATTCTAAACCTTTTGCGTTCTTTCCATAGCCTAATAGAAATAGTTCACAACTGATACATTTTTTGTATTAGCAGTTAATTTTAAGGCGTCCGTTTTGTAATTATAGCCGTTTGTGATCGTCTCACCTACCAAAAACAGAAATTTGCCTGAAATTTAAGGGGGGTCGGTAACATTGAGGAATATTTCAAATGAGAGAAAGAGTTTGGAATTTCAATTTTTGTGCTGGATTATATAGAAAAATGATCCAGAAGCACATAAACACTTTAGCTGAAGGAGATTTTGCAACCAGGAAGAAATTCAGGGTCGGCAAATCGGAAAATATAGAAATCAAGGAATTTTGTCACTGCTGGTTTTTGATATATTTCTCTATAAATTGTATTTGCGGACAAATGAGAGTTACTGATTTAGACAAAAGGCAGATGAAATAGGTCTACCTAGTAAAGCAATGAAATACATATTTGACGTCACTTCCGGCTATCAAGGTTGACTTTTGTTCAATAAAAACACAAAAAACACCGATTTTCGGCAGGGCACGCCCACCGCCCTCCCCTCAAACCCACCCAAAATTTCCTCCAATGCCGTCCTCCCCCAGATCGTTATACTTGATCTTATATGATGGTAGCATTAACTTTATCCAGCATCCCTTCATTTGCATATATTTTGCATAAATTTGCAAGGAAATGAAAATACGGAAACGGCCGCATTTGCTACAGTAGGGAAAGGGTTAATAAAGAAAATTCAAAAATGGAAATTTCCCCTCAAAATGGTCATATTTTGACATACTTAGTCCCAAAAGTGCCAAAATGATGAAAATATATGAGAATACGGAAAATGATTTTTTCAATATTACAATTTCCCTACCGGTGACGACTTATCTCGTCATGCTAACTGTGCATGTATTTATGTCCACCACAGCCCTCCATACATCTCGATTCTAAACCTTTTGCGTTCTTTCCATAGCCTAATAGCAATAGTTCACAACTGATATTAGCAGTTAATTTTAATGCGTCCGTTTTGGTAATTATAGCCGTTTGTGATCGTCTCACCTACCCAAAACAGAAATTTGCCTGAAATTTAAGGGGGTCGGTAACATTGAGGACTATTTCAAATGGGAGAAAGAGTTTGGAATTTCAATGTTTGTGCTGGATTATAAAGAAAAATGATCCAGAAGCACATAAACACTTTAGCTGAACGAAATTTTGCAACCAGGAAGAAATTCAGGCTCGGCAAATCGGAAAATATAGAAATCAAGGAATTTTGTCACTGCTGGTTTTCCATATATTTCTCTATAAATTGTATTTGCCGACAAATGACAGTCACTGATTTAGACAAAAGGCAGGTGAAATAGGTCTGCCTAGTAAAGCAATGAATACATATTTGACGTCACTTTCGGCTATTAAGGTTGACTTTTCTTCAATAAAAACACGACAAAACACCGATTTTCCTCGCATGCCGTCCTCCCCCAGATCGGCATACTTGAATTCATATGATGGTAGCATTAACTTTATCCAGCATCCCTTCATTTGCATATAATTTGCATAAATTTGCAAAGAAATGAAAATACGGAAACGGCCACATTTGCTACAGTAGGGAAAGGGTTAACCTTCTGCAAGAGTCTTTGCGAGCTGTTGCATGCTATAATCTCGTTTTAAAAATTGTGTATGAGTTTCATTTCAAAGGATATGAACAAATATTAACAGAGGAAATTTCCATCGCGGTCTGTATCCTCTCATATATTTTCCCTGTTTTATTAAATTAATTGACAGTTATAATCAAAACACAATAAAACGTTTACTGAGAGGAAGTACATCCCTTTTTGATTGGTTTACTGCGGAAAACATTGACCCAATAAGAGATTCCGTGAGTATTTAGATCGGAGATGCAATTCGTTAATATATGAATTGAACTGTATTTTATTGATGGAGTTACATTATAACGACTGTTAAAACAGAAACATAATTTCTGTAATAATCATCGGTGCCTTTTAATTGTTTAATGCATTTCTTTGTAAGGGAGATCATATGAATTATACATGATTGGATTATTTTTTATATGGTTTTGTCTGACAGTTATAGGTAAGAAATTATTATTTTATTTTAATTGCATTCTTCCTAATTAAAGGTTACCACGATGGTTTCTATACCGCTATTACAGGCTATTGAAACACAAATGTCGGCTTGTCAGAAAGAATGCAGAAATGTAAGGGACCGACCATTTAACCTGAAAAGGGGGGGGGGGTATGCTTTTTTTTTCTAGACAGAAATTTTTTTTCACGTGTATAAACAAAATATTTTTTTTCAAAATTAACATTATTTTTTGGGGGCAGAAAGCCTCCTTCAGAAATTTTTTTTTCATCATTTTGGCAGCCAAAATATTTTCTTCACATAAAATCAGCTCAAAATTATTTTTTAGTTTTTCAAGTTAAATGGTCGGTCCCTAAGAAAGTGTACTTTTTGTTGTTAAAGGAATTTCTGTGCCGTGGAACAGGGTAAGATAATACCAATCACTCCCCCGTGTGGAAATACGTATTTGTCAGGTCGATATGATTATCTGAAAAGTTAACGTGTTTAATCGACAAATCAATATAATTATATGACAGGTAAATTAATTATCTGACAAGTCGTTATATTTAATTGTTAGTTATGAATAATAATCAAAATCATTAACAAGAAGGAAAATTATATTGCAATTCGAGAAATTTCAGAATCACGAAACATACGTTATAGGCCATGGGCTGAAATCACTTTCCGTGCACACCCCCCCCCCCCCCCTTATGACNCAAACCGATTTTTTTTTTCAGTCCTTTATTATCCCGTATTCAAAATAAAACATGTTAACACGAACATAACCTGCACGCATAGACAGTATAGGGTCACTTTTATAGTACACCACACAAAATTCTTGTATTTTAGTTTTAATCTTAATCTTATCATCTAAGCTCCATAATTTTTATGTAGATAAGTTAGATGCATTGAAATTTGGTATCAAATTGAAGCTTATTTAATATACTTTACAATGAACACAAGTTTGGGCACTTTCCGCCATTTTTATGATCTGGGTATGCAAAAAATATACCCCTCCACTGCTTTCAATTCCTTTCTGATGAATAAATTTCATCATTTGATCTAGTTTTTATGCCTCATTTATCAGTTGTGATACAATGTTGAAAAATAAAACTATTAAAGTCCTTAAAATTTTGATTTTCGGTAAAATTTTTTTGAAAAATGGAAATTTTCGGAATTTTCAAATTTTTTCACAATTTTGACTTTCTTACTTCTGGATCGTATAAATTTGAATATATATCTAATATTTGCCAATGCAATAATGATTTATAACATGTAAGCAACAAATTATGTTAAAAAAATTCAGAGTCAGACTTATTGCGGGATCAAAAATGCCAAAATTAGCACCCCTGCCCCTTAAAATTAAGGGAAAATTCAAAATCTTCAGGTTCTAAATGATAAAAAGATCATTTTTAATGCAAATTTTTGAGTATATTTCACTAAAGCTGACATGCAGAAGCCCATTTAAGTAGAATTAAACTTTTTATGGGGCCTTTTTTACCCTTCTGCTCGAAATTTTATGAAAATGGGACTTTTCCTTTTTTCAGAATTATTGCTAATTTGACTAAGAGATGTAAAAACTTCACGAATTTAGTATATAACGTAAAATGTTGATAAAATATCCTTTCACTATATCTAAGCTATTAGAATATATGCTTTTGAACATTTTAGACTAATTAAACTCTCATAAATTGCAAACATATAACCCCCCCCCCCCCCCCCCCACAAGAAAAAAAAATATCAGCACAATTTTTTTCATTTTATTCAGCTTGAAAAGCTTCAACATTGTAGTAAGGTTTAATAATATAATATTTCAAACACAAAAATCCACAGGGACTCCCGTATAGATAAAAAATAAAACCATACGCGTGGTTTATGGGCAGTTATACATTAATTAAACTTTAATTTTTGTAGAATTCCGAAATGCTGAAAATTAACATTTTTCACGAAAATCGCCCAAAATATTCAATTTTACCTTAAATTTTCTGCGTTTAAATTGCATATTGCGATAAATCAAATGCAAATAAAATTAAAAGTAAAAATATAAGTATGTTTTATTCATATGTAAGTACATACAGGCTATTTTGGCATTTTTTAGCATCATTTTCTTGGGTTAGGGGTAAAATTTTCGTTATTTAGAGTTACATTTAACACCCGTGGTTTTTCTTCACATTGTTTGAAGATAATTTATATATCCCCAAGAACAATGAATTGGCATACCTGCAGATAAATCCCCCATATTCGCCACATATAACTATTAAAAAGTTAATTTTGGACAAATCTGAAATGCTGAAAATTCCGATTTTTCATCAAGTTTGTATCAAATATTGAGTTTAGTCTGACAAGTGGGACATAAAATGACAAATTATGATAAAATTAATGCAACATTGCTATATTCAATGCGTGTTTTGGTTATTTTTATGCGAATATAGACAAAAAATTGACTATTTCAAGGTGAATATGTGGGGTAGGGTTAGGATTTTAGGTATTTAGAGTCACATTAAACACTCTATATTTTTCTAAGCAATGTTTTAAGACAGCTAATGTATCACAAACAACAACTGAAAGGCATATCTGCCGAAATATCCTCCAAATTTGACATATATTACGACTAAACAGTTAACGTTGGACAAATCTAAAATACAGAAAATCCCCATTTTTCAGCAATTAAGGACAATTTTAGGGAAAATTTGCTGGGGTAGGGGTAAGATTTTCGGTATACAGAGTCACATTAAATACTCCTTGATTTTCTAAAGACTGTTTTCAGACAACTAATGTACCCCTTCAAACAATTAATTGGCATATCAGCAGATATATCCTCCAGACTTGCAATAAAAAACGGGTTAACAGTGAACTTTGACCAAATCTGAAATGTTTATAATTCTCATTTTTTTCCTCAATTTCGGGCACGATGTTGAGTCAACAAATGGCTGTTAAAATATCAAATCGTGATGCAGTTCGTGCATTATTGTCATATTGAACACACATTTTGCGTGTTTGAGTTAATTTTATGCAAACATAGACAAAAAATTGACAATTTTAGGGAAAATTTGTTTGGCTAGGGGTAATATTTATGGTATTCAGAGTCATATTGTTTTTCTAGGCAATGTTTTAAGACAACGCGTGTATCGCTTAGATCAATTAGATGGCAAATCGGCAGATATAACCTCCAGATTTGACATGTTTAACGATTTAACAATGGACTTTGGACAAATCTGAAATGTTGAAAATTTCCATTTTTCATTAATTTTGGGAAAAATATTGAGTTTAAGTCGACAAATGGCTGTTAATATAGCAAGTCATTAAGTTATTCATGCAACTTTGTCATAAACAACACACATATTGCTTGTTCTGGTCATTTTTATGCGAACAAAGAGAAAAAATTGACAATTTTAGGGAAAATTTGTCGGGGTAGGGGTAAGATTTTCGGTACTCAAAGTCACATTAAACACTCCTTGCTTTTCTAAGCAATTTTTTAAGACAACTTATATATCCATAAGAACAATTAATTGGCATATCTTCAGATATATCATCCAGATTTTGAATGTATAACGATTTAACAGTGAACTTTGGATAAATCTGAAATGTTGAAAATGCCCCTTTTTCATACAGTTCGGGCAAAATATTGACTTTAAGTCAACAAATGGCTGTTAAAATACGAAATCACAATATAATTCATGCAACCTTGTCATATACAACACACAATTTGCGTGTTCTGGTAATTTTTATGCGATCATAGACAAGAAAATTGACAATTTTAGAGTAAATTTGTTGGGTTAGGGGTACGTTTTACTGATCTAGGAAGTTTATTATACTTCAAAACTGCCATAATGTGTACCAGTTGTAAAGAAGACATTATGTACTTCCATTTAATTCCATCCTTTCTTGAATTTGAACCACTCATAGATAAGATGAGGCAAAAAAGGGACAAAACTTTGTCGAAAACGAAAATATTAAAAGATGTGTTTTATTTGTCTATTTAAAAGTGATAGTTTGGTCATTCAAAACATATTACATTATGTTAACATGCTTAATTTTTAAGGAAGGACATTAAAAGACTAAAAACAATTCCAAGAATTATGAAATGAACAACATACTGGTTTCTAATGACCATTGAACTTACACAATTTCGAGAAAAAATTTTATACTTTACGTCAACATTTCGAAGGGATAGGGGTATGGTTTTTTTTAATTTTTATAACGTATTGGGTATAGAAATGGTACTCATGTAGAATATTTGTAAAGATAATACCACGGGCTATCATTCTATACCATTTTTTAATAACTGAGAGATACAAATCCGCAATTTGAAGCAATTGAAAGAAAAACTTTGATAAAAAACGAAATTTTCCAGAATTTCGTTGGGTGGGTCTACAAAAGGGGCCTGTTCCAATATTGCGTGCAGGTTATACTCATATTAACATGTTTAATTTTGAAAAGGGGGTATAGAAGGACTGAAAAATATGAGTGGGGATCATAAGTGGGAGGGGGGTGCAAGGGGGGTTATTCCAACCCATGGACTATTACTGCATGATGTTAGAATTTGCCGAGATGTTTGCATTTCATTCTTTTTTCATTATGACACACTTGTTTTTTGTCTGAAAAAAGACATGAAAAAGTACCATACTTTCGAATTATTTTTTTTTTCGCATTGTTTATACCACAATGGGTAACATTATCAGTAAAACTACCTTTCTAGGTGAATTGTTTTAGTCAGTTAAATATTAGCAAGACAAATATAGGTCTGTTTCTTTGTGTTCAAGAACGTCGAGTGACACGACAACAAGTGTAGAGTATGATAAAGTGCTTACGATCATTCAAATGCATTTATTCTGTACAAATGCTGATAAGTGAAATAAACATTTAGCTAGCGTCATGTACATCAGTGCATTTTTATCCAACCACTGAAAAATTAGATCTATTTAAATGATTTGACCATTAATTCTCAGTACATGTCGTATTAATTATAGGCGACTGTTTACATGCTAGGATTATTTCATACGGAAGTTATTCAAAAGTAATGAGCATTTTGGAGTAAAGTTACATTGAAAATATGTTTTATTATATTTGGAACTAGGATATATTATGTAAGATTAAGTTATAACATTATTAAAGGGAGGACAGTTAAAAAATTGGTAATTTAATGTTTTGAAAATTGTAAATGTATTGTGTTTAGATTGAAACATGTGAGTATTCATGCACAGTATAAAGAAAATCGAAAAGCTCGACGCTAAATTCCAGGCAAATCCCAGGAGTCTAGTATGCCGTCTAAGGGTATTATATATATATATATATTTATATATATATTTTACGAAAGGATATGGAGTAAATGAACATGAGACAATAACACATATGTCAACTCCAACTGCATTAATTTTAATGAGCTGTATGGCCATTTCGGAAATTTATTTCCTCATCAGCAGCACTAGAGCCCAAACAAAGGAAATCCATAATTTCAAAAAAGATATAAGATGCATAAAACCAAACGAAATCCGAATTATCAGTAATATCAAATATATCCAAGGACAAAACTACGATGGAGGGAGTTTATCCTTGGGTTGTAGAATTTACATAAATTTAGATAAAAGTAATTGAACAAAGTGTACACATGAGATACTATCTCATGTACAAGTACACCATATCTAAGAAAAATAAAGAGCATATATATAATTGATCATGGTTGTATCAAGGGTAAATTGCAAAAAGTTAATAAAAAATTATGTGTCTGCAAATATGTGCACATTGCTTCTGTTGTGCCTTTGAATTTGTACATAATCAATAGAATAGTCAAGGCTTTACCATTTATCGCCATTCTTATATATAAATCAACATGAGACAAAGTCTCTACAAATACATGGTAAAACAAAGCAAAGGGACAGCGCTTTTATTGTTGTTCTTCATCCTGAAGCAACCATGAGTCCTTCAACAATAAGCTTCGCTCATATCTCATGGAAAGTTCAAGAACGCCCCAAGCACCGGTTTGAGCTGAAATTATTGCTAAACTGCAACTAACGCTACATTAATGTATCTTCTGTTTTCTTCGTAGATGCAGGGTTATCAACAAATATAAAACTAACTGGCAAAGGTTTCTTACAATTGTTGTCATCCGTTGCCCGACAAAAAGACTCATGAAGGACAATCACAACATATACACAACCACAGGGCGCTGTTGTTTAAGTACATATAAAGGGAAAGTTTTGACTTGATACTAAATTACTGCAACACCCAACCACTTTAGCTTTGAATTTCATTACTTCTAATAATGATTCCATCTTTTTATTAGTTAACTTCCCGTTTCTTAGAAGTAATATTTCTACATCTACGGCATATGGCGTCTATGTTTCACAACTCATTCGCTATTGTCGTGTCTGTAGTTTGTAACTCAATTTTGTCATCGGAGCAAAATTACTGTCTCAAAAACTCTTACATCAAGGGTGTGTCCAGTCGATGTTGCATAGCTCTGTCCTGAGATGATTTTGACTTTCCTTTTTACATTATATTGGTAATTTGTTCTCTTTCAGTTTTTATAAATATTTCTGTTTAAGGACTTTCAAATGTTTAATGGGATCTGCACTGAAGATACATAAGTTGTCTCAATGAACATATGCTGAAACCGAATTCACGGTGATTTCGGTATATTGTTATTCACTGCAGATGTTTTATAGTCGTCACCATGATTTTACAGATCGTTCCAATGTTTCTATTTCGCAGATGAGAAGATTTTTGGATAGATCTAGAGTTAATTACTGGACTGACAAACATCGACTGCGACAAAACCGGAATTTTCACTAGCAGTGTGACGAATGTCACTCTTGGAGCAGGTCGTTCTTACCCTTCCGGAGAACCTGATAATACCTCGAATTTATCTAGGGATTAACATTGCTTGTGTTTTAGTTTCGTGGCTGTCTTGTCTATTTAATATATGTTTTGTCTTTGTCATGGTGTCTGAATTCATGTTGGATGTAAATTGCCGTGATTTTGGATTTCCGTTGTTCCTCATTTTCACATTGGTATTCGTTTTGTTGATGTAGTCTAAAAAACGATAAATCCGTGACATCGGAAAAAATCCATATATTAAAGTATTTTCTTTTAGTCGCTTGAACTCAACAATCTCCACTCAACATTATTTTATTGTTTTTTTATCCATAAAATTGCCATTTTTAGTATTTGATCTCTAAATATCATACTTATCATAAAAAAGAACATGAGTTGTAAAATACTTCTGATATTTGTTGTCACTGTAATTTAGAGAAAAAAAAAAACAGTGCATATTTGACCTTACCCCCAAAGGACAAGACTTGTATTGTTTTTTTTTTTTTTTTTTTTTTTTTTTTTTTTTGGTTTTTCTTTTTCTTTTTTGTTTTTTTTATGAAAGTAAATCTGGGATCCATTTTCTGAACCTGTACTTCGATTTTTGTAAATTTCACCCCTTTGTTCCTTCGGTATTCTACTGCCGTTGATCCTGTACATGCGTAACAATAAATATTCATTTCAGTTTATTTAATTGTAGAAACAAGGAATTTTTTATAATTATAAAGACAAAATAACAGTAAGCACCCACAATGGCCGAAAATTACAATCACAAGCCAAAACCGAAAAGAGAACTGCACTACAAAAACACAAAACAGACTACAGACAAACGTAAGTGACTATAGGAGACCGGGATAGCCGGACTTTGTGCCGGCACTAGTAAAAGCTACCGATAGGGCTTAACCGGTTCATTATACCAAAACCTCGACTTTGTCTATCCCGTTTCCATGCAGTATAATAAACTTACGAATAAAACCCGATACAGGTAGACTTCCAACTGTATGACCACTATCTTGAAAAGAAAGGAATGTGACAAACTGTAATTTAGAAAGGGAAGGAAAATAAGTAATGTAAAAATCAAAATCATCCCTTTTATCATAAATTTTAATTTTTCTTTTACCAGAGTCAATGATGATACTTAGATTTAGAAAAGGGCAGTATTTAGAATCATTGTTTTCTTTATTTAGTTTAAGTTCTTGTGGGTAAATGATGTCTTCATAATCTTAAAACCGGGGATTGTCAATAGTAAGAATATCATCAATGTATCATTGAAAATTGAAATAACTTGATGACTGTTTGGTATAGTTCCATTTTGTCGTTTTTGGCATTTTGTTTACTTTATTTTGAAATCAGGTAAATAAATCCCGTTCGTAACAGATTTAAAAAGATATGCAATCAAAGGTGCACAAATAGTACCCATTGGGATTCCACTAACCTATTTATATACAATGGTGCAAAAAAACGAACACAAGATACTGATTGCCTTAATCATTTCATCTCATGTCCAGGAGCAATGGTTGTTATAACTAATATTTGAGAAGAATTCCTGCATTTTTTTACAAAATTGTCTTTTTTGAACTTAGGCGTGTTTTTGCTTTTGTTTTTGTTTTTTCTAAATTGTTCCCAACCAATGCATGGCATAGCATTATGTTAATTACAAGTAATATGCTATCACCGAAATTTAAAAACAAAAATAATGGATACTTTACGCTCCTTACAAAATTGTCTTACTGTCATTAGAAATGTATCATCTGATAATAAAAAAAAATGTGAAGGTAGGTCTGTATTGTTTTAATTTAAGTTTCAACGAAAATCAGAGAAGCAAATTATCAAATATTGATTTGTATCAACTATATTTAAGTAGCATAATTAAAATATGAACTTACTATGAGCAAATTTCATTGTTATTTTCAAGATAAAGAACAACAATAAAGCATTGTTCCATTGCTTTGTTTTATCATGTATTTGTAGAGATTTTTCTCATGTACATTTACTCCACATCCCTTCATTACATATTATGAATATTTTAAGCGTTTAAAAAATTACAAATGAACCAGTTTTTAAAGTTGTATATGTCAGTGTATGAAGATTTAAATGAGAATTTAAAAATACTCTTTAATTCCTGGAACGACACAAACAAGCTTGACAGCTATTTATAGCTTTATGTTTTCCAAATATAAGACAAATCTTCTCAAGTTCGGCAAAGAGACCTATATTGAACATCCGGATGCAATAATTTTGATTTGACGCTATTATAAAATATTCCATGCTCTGAAAAAAATATGAATTGTTGAACTTATGCTTTTGCCGTATTTCTAGGACACTTGCTTGTTTATACGGAACGTAAAAATGCAAGAACGTCTTGTTTTTTACTACTTGGCGGGAAAGTTACTTGAGTTTGGCATGACTGTAAGATTTCTAAAATAGTTGTAAAGTTCGGTAAAACTATTTACAAATCTTCAATACGTGAACTTAATTAGTGAACATGTTTGGATATTTTACGTTAACTTTAAACCGTAAATCACCAAGCATGTAACTAATCCATTCGTTATCAAAAGAAATCATAAGTTGAAATCACCTAAAACTAAATAGAATGATAATATAACTGTTAAATGATCCGTCAAAAGTGATTCATCCTTAAAAATGTCTTTACTAGACATTCATACGATGATTGATATCATTTTTAAGTTATAAAAAGGGAGGAACTACGACCAACAACATAAATGTCTTTTATGTAGTAAAAAAGGGTACTCAAAACATGTCAAGTGCAACGAAATGAAAGTTTTGTCTTGAAGCTAAATTATTGCTCACTAAATCATTTTAGCCGTGGCTTACAATACTTTTAAGAATGATTTTATTTACTTTTACTCCTAAATACTTCACAAATATTACAAGTTTATTTCAAAACTTTTGAGAATGTCTTTAAACTAAAGAAATAGAAGGAACTGGTTTGAATCCTAATATTGCAGAATTGGTTTGACTGATATATTTCTTTTTCTTTTGTAATGATTATCGATATCTGTGTCCTCATTATTTCAGTACTCGACGAAAAGTCGACATTTATGAGAACTTCAAATTTGTAATAAAAATCATTTAACTAAGAAACATATCCCTAGTGCTAAAGTCTGCCTTGAGTTGTTTTATTTTTTTTTTTCAAAATAAGATTTGATATGCTACTTATTCTCGCTTTTTTTAAAAGATATCAATAATAGATGGTTACGTTACTGACACTGACTTTGTCAGGCTGAATATCAGAGGGCTCGTTAAGGTGAGTCTGAAATTTAGCATGATAAATTCGGTATCATAAACGCAAATATCTATTATTTTGTTATTGATTTATTTATTCCAAGTTGAATACATATCTCAGCACGCTGAAGTGTCTTGAAACTTCAATTTGTTGGGCTATATTTTCAACTTGGAATACAATATTGATAAAATTTCCGATCCTTCCTGGTTCATAGTTGAACTTAGGAAGGTGATCTGCAGTCATTTTTTTTTCTCTTAAAAATGATTTCAAACAAGACTGTGTTATTGAAACCTTTCAAAACGGTGAAAACCTTGTTTTATCTCTATTTAAATGTTGTCGAATGTATATTGAGAAATAATCAAATCGCAAAGCTACTACAGTACTTTCATACAGTATCCCAACTCAACGGTCTCTAACTTGATAAAATGATAACTGATTTAATAATGAAATGATCATCAAAGTTTCCCGTACATTCTCAGGCTGATTAAGCCTTCCGCCCTCATAAAGTACATGGTAGTTATTTGCTCCAAGAGAAATCCAACAAAATTGTCAGCCCGGACTCTACAGGGCGGCAGTTGTAATTATTGTTACAAAATCCTACAAAATTCGGGTTCAGGGATTTAACTCACAATCTTTTCACGAATTCTGTCATGTTCAGGCTAACCCTACATTGTATTCCGCCTTACATTAACAATATGACATTATCCGTTATCTTATTCCCAACTTTAACCTAAGCCCATAATCTTTTAGTGCTCCTTAAATTAGCGGATCCAGAAGTGGTTCCGGATTAGAAGCCTCCTCTATGGAATTTTAAAAAGTGAGTTCAAAGTTAATCAAAAATTACAAAAATAGCCAAGAACCCAGCTTTTCTAAATCTTCATCGGAAACCTTCTTACTTCGGAAGCTAAATATGTTGCCTACCCCAAATCAGCTGCGTTAAATATAAAAACATCACCAACCGAAAGTAATGGGTAATGGTTGCGTTTGAGTAAATACCCTGCTGGATCTGCTATTTAAACGGTAATTGAAGAAGATGGTGTAATATGCAATGTACGCGGAATACTGATAATACCATATGACTGTTTTCAGCTAAATTACGATTGAATTGGGACCCATCTATAGTGCAACTCAACTGACTAAAGTGTAGGAATACATTTTCAATTTACATTTCTTCGTTAAACTCTGGAGTCGGGATCTAGTAACAGTCGATGCTATTTTGGTAGATGCGATTTTTTTTAGTATTAATGGACTAGATAATGCTAGGTTTGAATATGAGTGAGGCTTGTATATTGCTTATCAACTCGAGCTATTTAATACACAATAATGATTAACTAGCTTCAGAGAGTTAATCATTATTTGTAATTGAAAAGCGAGATTTGATAACAAGCGATATACAAGCCTCTCGAGTTGTGAAATTTTTTTCTCTTATGATAAATATCATTTGTAAACTCTTTGGTTGTGTTCTCCCAATTATGTTAGGTTGGGAATATTTAGTTTGTAATGTTTGTGAATACATTGAATACTGATTATGTGCTTATAACTTATCCTTATAATGAATGTTAAGTCTAACATTTATAAAGTATAAACTATAAGCAATGATTAGTGTTGTAGATGTAGGAACTATGTTGCATTATAAGCAGATGTACACAACAATCAATAACAAAGACAAGTATATTGTTCCATACTGGTGACTAACCTGGGTATCTTTTCAGAAAGCTCCGTTGAATTGAAATTACAGTTTTAAACATCTATCATGAAATTAAGTATTGCTTGTCAGTTGACTAAAAATGTTACGAATTATTTGTTATAAATGCAGGTGTAAATTTCTCTGTATCTGTGGT
The DNA here is from genome assembly GCA_002080025.1 of Modiolus philippinarum. Classification (NCBI taxonomy): domain Eukaryota; kingdom Metazoa; phylum Mollusca; class Bivalvia; order Mytilida; family Modiolidae; genus Modiolus; species Modiolus philippinarum. The sequence goes on from MJUU01020708.1 coordinate 24,417, forward strand.
AACTGAAAACGATGTCAACTTCCATGCGTCAATGACTTCAATACACATTACATCAACACAGGAAGTAAACTTATTTTTAGCAAAAAAAAAAATAATATATTTCAAGTGGCCAAAACATATTCAACTGTTTTAGGAGAATGAATTGATATATGTGTGTACATACTAAGCTCATGTTTTCATTCCTTCTTCTTTCAAAATAATGCAGACGACATAATGAAATTAAAAATAACAAAAGAATGTCCATGACATGGTTTTGACCCGATGTTTGACCTCTAGAACAACCGATGAGATACGGCTGAAATTCATCTAACCATATGAAAGCCAATGAAATGACAGCATTAAAGTTATCACTAAGTGATACGAAAATTATCTCATCGTGTAAGAAATAGATATTTCTACCATAAGAGAAAAATAATTAATATGAAAAGATCTACAGAGTTATGAATCAGCAGTCAGATGCTATTTCACTCAACCTACAAAGCTATGTGTGTCTAACTCACTGAATATCAAAAAAGGTTACAATAATTTACATTTTTACAGGTGAAAGATTAGAATTTGAAAAAAGGGTTTTCCAGGGGCATTTTTATTTTAGGTAAAATACATTACCTAGAAATATTTTTGCCAAGAAATGTGTTTTTGAAGTTTGCTACAAGCGTTTCCTGTAAATGTGCAAAGGAAAATTCCGTTATCCTTCCTGTGAAGCTTTTCTGTTCTGCTTTGATTAAAATTGTAACAGTTTAAGGTTTCTGGATAGGTAAGAGCTTGTCAGCTGATTTTTTTCCGGATCTAATATCAAGGGAAAACTCATATTTATTCATCAATTTTATTATGCAAGAAATTTGACAAAGTTTTTCTTCTTTTGACTCGATGAGAGACCTGCTGCTGTTAAGTGTTGTGGTTGTCTTCTGTTAATCTTTTTGTCTTGCAACGGATGACAGCGATTTTGAAAACACTTAGCCAGTTATTTTATGTTTGTTGATAACCCTGCATTTATAAATAATATGGAACATTGATGTAGCGTTGATGTAGTGATGAATTCCACTGAAACCGGTGCTAGGAGCAGTCTTGAGCTAACTATGAGGCATGAGCAAAGCTCATTTTTAAGGCCTCATGATGACTTCAAGATGAAGAACAACAGTAAAAGAGTTGCTTTTTTACTATGTATTTGTAGAGACCTTGTCTCATGTACATTATCTCCATATCCCTTCATTTCTTTTATACTTATAATTTAAAATTTCATATCAACGTATTGTGTAATAGGTCTACTTCGAATCTTGTTCCCATCTTTCTGTGCTTATCTCTGACTCACTATTTTGCATTCCTTTTGAAAACTGTAGTTTTCAGTTTTTTTTAATGGTTTCAATGACTACATCAAACAGGGAAATTTGAGACCAGTCACCAAAAATGTTATTCATAAAGTCATAAGTATTAGATTTGACCTCCTATTTTTGATATTTTTGGTAATAAGTACTTCTTTTTGACTACTTTGGATTACGGCTTTCAATATTATTTGATTTTGATGCTGCTGATGAAAAGTTACTCCTTGAAACACTTGAACAGCATAACGAAATTTAATGTGAATTATGTGACTTCGGTATTTAAGTATTTTCAAACCATTGGGCCGATGCCAGTGCTGGTAAACCAGAGGTCCCCAAGGGTATTCACCACCCCAATAGTCAGACTTGTCTGACGTGAAAAATTTACCTTTCGTTTTAAAGAAATTGACTCTTTATTAAGATTCTAACCCTTTATAAGCACCAAGGCTTCATTCCGTGTATATCACTCTGCGGATGTCCTTGGTACTGAAAGTGGCCTCCTACTAGTATAATGAGTACTTTTTTTGACTATTTTGAATTGGGGCTTTTCATATTATTTTATTTAGATGCTGCTGATGAGAGGTTGATCCTTGAAACACGTGTACAGCATAACGAAATTTCCTGTTTATTATTCAACTTCGGTATTTTAGTATTTTTCAATTATTTCAATGTTAATTAAATCGCATATTTTTTCCAATGTTTACATTAGCCTAAAGTGACATTTTTCTATTTTGACGAGACAAATAGTAGTAGTTAGAATTAATTTATACTACAGAGCATAACGTCACAATACGCTGTTTAATATTTTCGAGTTTCTCGACAAGTTTGTTAAACGTCAGCCAAAAAGCATTTCCTTGATTTGGCAGACAAATGGACTGTTTAGATTACAGGAATAACTGGAACTACACAAGTTAATGTTTTTAAAAAGAACTTTGGCTCACCTAATGTCACAGTAACCTCTGTATTTTGTTATTTATTACAACTGGGCCGATGCCACTGCTGGTGAACTGTTAGTCTCCGAGAATATTCACCAACCCAGTAGCCAGTACATCGGTGCTTGCTCGAAACCCGATTGAATTTAAAAATTTGCAATTTCTAAAAAAAAAAATAAAACCTAAGGAGTATCTCCCTCTTGCATAGCCCTGTCCTTACCTGATTTTGGCTTTCCTATTTAGATCCTATTGGTAATTTGTTCTCTATCAGCTTTTACAAATATTTCTGTTCTTGAATTTCCAAATGTTTTGATATGATCTGCACTGATGAGATATAAGATGTCGAAATGCGCATATGCAGAACCTGAATTTACATGAAGAAGTTATAAACGTTTAAATTTCGGTAATATTATTTTGGCGAAGCGTTCAGACCAAAGGGTCCCTATATTTCAAAATGAGTACAATTTTGAGTTTAAAAATTGAATTTTCCGTATAAATTCTAACGCTTCCTTTCTATTACCCACATCAACAATTGNTCAACTACACGCATTTACAATTGACAACAAGGCAAACAAAAAGAAACAAACCCTCCTTCAAAAAAAAAAAAGACCAACAGAAATCAAATAAACTTTAAAAACTCAAATACAGGCAAACTATGGACCATTTGGTCTGAGCGCGGAGCGTAGCGTAGTGCTCAGACCCGGTAACATAAACGGTATATTTGTACGAAAAATGAAAGAAAATTAAACGCGCTTTCCAACGAGTCCAATTTGACCCCAATTCGTTGACAAATAAAGAAGTTATAAACGTTTGAAATTCAGCCATTTAAATTTTACTGAGTCAGACCCTCCCACTTTTTATTTTCTATCATTATTTTGAAAAATATTTGTACTAAAAAATTTCCCCACACTGTGTAAAGGTCAAAAATATGCAACCTTTCACTATCAATTACACAAAACCAACCACAAAATACATTAAGAATGAATTTATAAGAACCATTAGTACTGACAAAATCAACTTCACCAAATAATATTGCCGAACTTCAAACGTTTATAACTTCTTTATTTCTCAACGGATCTTCGTAAAATTGGGCTCATTTGAAAGCGCATTCAATATTATCTTTTATATTGTGTACAAATCATGCGCCTTGCACCAGCGAAGCGTTCAGACCAAAGATTCTCTATATTTCAAAATGAGTACAATTTTGAGATTAAAAATTGCATTTTCCATATCAATTCTAACGCTTCTTTCTCCTACACACATAAACAATTGACAACAAGGCAAACATAAGGAAACAACCCCCCCCCCCCCCCC
>MJUU01020708.1:27983-48687 GCA_002080025.1 Modiolus philippinarum
AAAAAAAAAAAGACCAACAGAAATCAAATAAACTTTAAAAAAACTCAAATACAGGCAAACTATGGACCCTTTGGTCTGAGTGCAGAGTGTAGCGTAATGCTCAGACCCGGTAACATAAACGGTATATTTGTATAAAAAATTAAAGAAAATTAAACGCGATTTCCAACGAGTCCAATTTGACCAGAATCCGTTAAGGAATAAAGAAGTTATAAACGTTTGAATTCAGCCATTTAAATTTTACTGAGTCAGACCCACCCCTTTTTATTTTCTAACATTTTGTATAAAGAATCTTCCACACACTCTGTAAAGGTAAAAATTATGCAACCTGTCACTATCAATTACACAAACCTAACCACAAAATACATTTAGAATGAATTTATAAGAACCATTAGTACTGTAACGGAGTCTATTTGGTTTATAAAAAGTCTATTTTGTTTCAGAATGAGCTTTTCCTGGATTTCAGTTGCTAAAAATTTAGTCCGTTACCATTTTAGTGAATTTTCTACGATGAAAATCGAGGAAAAATTCATTCTGAAACAAAATAGACTTTTTCTAAACCAAAAAGACTCCGTTACAGTTGCATAATTTTGACCTTTACAGAGTGTGTGGAAGTTTTTTTATACAAATCTTTGTCAAAATAATGTTAGAAAATAAAAAGGAGGAGGGTCTGACTCAATAAAATTTAAATGGCTGAGTTTCAAACTTCTTTATTTCTCAACGGATTCCTGTCAAATTGGACTCGTTGGAAAGCGCGTTCATTTTTTTTTCATTTTTTATACAAATATACCGTTTATGTTACCGGGTCTGAGCATTACGCTACGCTCCGCACTCAGACCAAATAGTCCATAGTTTGCGTGTATTTGAGTTTTTTAAAGTTTATTTGATTTCTGTTGGTCTTTTTTTTTTGTAAAGGGGGGTGTTTCTTTTTGTTTGCCTTGTTGTCAATTGTTTATGCGTGTAGGAGAAAGGAAGCGTTAGAGTTTATATGGAAAATGCAAATTTTAATCTCAAAATTTTACTAATTTTGAAATATAGGGACCCTTTGGTCTGAACGCTTCGCGCTCAGACCCGCTGGTGCAAAGCGCATGAAAGATAGTTAAATGCGCTTTCCAATGAGGCCAATTTGACGAAGTTCCGTTGAGAAATAAAGAAGTTCGGTAATATTATTTGGCCAAGTTGATTTTGTATAACCCATTTTATTTGGTTGAGAAAAAGTCTATTTTGTTTCAGAATGAGTTTTTCCTCGATTTTCATGGTAAAAGAAATTCACTAAAATGTTAGCGGACTAAATTTTTAGCAACTGAAATCCATGAAAAGCTCATTCAGAAACAAAATAGACTTTTTCTTAACCAAATAGACTCCGTTATTAGAAGAATTTTCTTTTTTTTTTGTAAATAAATACGTATTTTTTTTTTGTCCTTACCAATATCACCTGGTAAATTTCTTGTCATTAAATGCTTAAGTATCTTGTAAACTGGTTAATACACAAAACTTCATAAAATTGAGGTCTTTCAAACAACATGTATATGAAAGTAAACCAGAATAGTTTTGCGCTAAACTTAAGGTGCAAGTCAATCAAAACCCTTTGCTTGTCATTTTTACGTAAAAAAATATCGAAATACGTTGCAACAATAGCCTCGCTTTCAAACTTAAAAAATTCATTCAACTCGATATGAGAAATTTCATAATCAACTAGTTCTCGTTGTGGCAACTATATTTCTATCTCTTTGTGTTTAGCTAACATATGTTTTCTATTAGAAGTAATTACTTTCATCGAAATACACCCGTAACAGTTTATTCTATCTTTTTTTTGACAAAAATAACAAGGAATTGGTTTCTATACATGATACATAATTGACATAAGGCTTATTTTTAAAGATATAAAATAATGGTCTTTTTCATATTATATTGGATAACCCCGTTATTAACTTAGTGTCATGTGTACGTGACTGTTAATCTGTAATGCACCTATGTACCTCCGACTTAACTTAAAATTTGAAAAATATTGTTTTTTAATATAAAATCATGTGTATATGTTAGAGTAAAAGTGTATAATTTATAATTATTCTACATAATTACTGAAATTTTAGTAAATATTTATAATTACTAATCTGCTGAGGAATTATGTATAATAACTAATGTGGCCATTTATTATACATAATTGCTGATTTTTGTCAAATTTTTTCTACAAGTTCACTAATTTCATTTCAGTTAAATTGTATAAAATTATGCATATTATCATTCAAATATGTAAGTTTTACTGAAACCTAAGGAATATCTCCATCACGCAAAACTATGTCCTTAGCTTATTTTTGCTTTACTTTTGGATCATATTGATTATTTGTTCTCTATCAGTTTTTTTCCCAAACGTTTAGATCTTATCTGCACTGAGGATACATTACTTGTCGAAATACGCACATGCAGAAATTAAATTCACAGTTACTTTGGTTTTTAGTTATTGATAGAGATTTTGTCTCGTGTACATTAACTCCATATCCCCTCTTATCTTATTATACTTATAATTAAAAAATTTGTATCAACGTATTGTTAATAAGTCTACTCAGAATCTTGCTCCTATCTTTCTGTCCGTATCTCTGGCTCTACATTGTGCATTCATTTCGAAAACTGTAAATAATTTTCATTTTTTTTCCAATGGTTTGAAGTATTACATAAAGCAAGGAAATTAGGGACCAGTCACCATAAAATATTATTCACAAAGTCCTTTGTATTTTATTTCGCCTTCTTTTTTGATATTTTGGTAATGAATACGTCTTTTTCGATTACTTTGGATTCTTGCTTTCCATATTATTTGATTTTAATGCTTCATGTGAAACATGTGTACAACATAACGAAATTATCTGTTTATTATGCAACTTCGGTATTTTTGAAACAATTGGGCCCATGCCACTTCTAGTAGACCAGAGGTCCACGAGGGTATTCAACAGCCCAATAGTCACACTTATCTGACATGAAAAATGTACCTTCCGTTTCAAGAAATTTACTGCTTATCAATATTCCAACCCCTTAAAACACTAAGGCTTCATTCAGTATATGACACTAGGTGGATATCCTTGGTACTGGATTTGGCCTCCTATTTCGACATGTTTGGTAACGATTACATCTTTTTTTTCTTTTTTTTTTTTTGACTACTTTGGATTATGGCTTTCAATGTAATTTGATTTAAATGCTGCTGATAAAATAGTACTCCTTGAAACACGTGTACAGTACGTGTAACGACATTTCTTGTTTATTATGCAACTTTGGTATTTTAGTATTTTTTTTTAATTATTTTAATTTAAATTAAATCATATATTTAATCTTATGTATACGTTGGACAAAAATGACATTTTCCTAGCTACTAGACTAATAGTGTTAGAAAGAAATTATGTATTCTTAAGAGCATGGCGTCACAATGCTTAATTTTTTCTCGTTTCATGGCAAGTTCGTTAAACTGACTTCATTGTAGACTGCAGATCAACGAAAAACTTTACCAGTTACCGATGTTTTGACTTTATCCGTACTGAGCAGTCATAAGCTGTCAACGTGACCTTTAGAAGAAAAATATAATCTCTTTAAAAATATCTTAATAATTTGCATTTTATTAACCCTAGTGATAGAGTAATTGAAATTCATTTATTGCCCAATGCGACTTTATAATTGAATGGCAAAACACCTGGGTTTTATGATATCGGTAATCAATTTTTCTGATGACATTTTTTAGTCTTTATTTCTATTTAACAAACGATCTGATACACAACAGATCAAGAACTCTTTTAACCATTTATAATTTTAAATGTCTATTGATGGTTGGTACCTAAATGAGATTTTTGAGGAGTATTTTTTTTTTAATGTCATTCATGCCCATTGACTTTTTACTTTTGTTTCTTTAATGGAATTCTGCATTAGGTAAATCTAGGCTTTTTTAGAAACAAACTATATTGGGGGGGGGGGGGCAATGTTTTGTCTAAGCTCTACACAAACGGCTCCAATCGAATATTCTTATCGTCTTCCAGTGTTTTCTAATTTTTAACGTCATCCATGTAAGTGTTTGCGTTGAGATTATACATTTAACTGCATATATACTTGTTTACAAGTTACATTTTTACTATTAACATATCTTTGTCTTCAGTCGTCATCGTATAGTTGTCTATCGCAACGAAAATTCGGAAGACTGCTTTGTTAAGAAAACTGATGCCTCACATATAATACTCGTCATTTATGTGCAAATATGCCACCCATTTGAGTGACTCCTATTTTTTTCCTATTTGAAAAAATGAAGTTGGATAAAATGTGACAATGAGAAAAAAAAGTTAAAATAAATAAAGAAAGAAAAAATAAAATTAAAAAACCTTATCTCAGACGATTATGAAACAAACTTGTTTATTTGTATACAGCTGATTATTAAGATCAGTTTCAAATCAAAACAAACGTACATAAAAGACCTAGACTTTTGATGTTTCCGCAGAAATATAACGTTAAAAGTTGTCACATTTGTTTACTATTTTTGTTTTACTTTCAGTTCTGAGAAGAATATATCATCTATTAAATCAGTGTATAAAAGCAAAATGACTAGTCTTCAGCAAAAATCATTAACTTTTAGACTGAATCAGCATGTAATGACGCTAGTCCAGAATAAAGATGTAATTTTTTTATCTCTGCATAAATTATCTTTGACGATACATGCAACGTGCTTTTTAGCTCACCTGACCCAAAGGGTCAGTGTGAGCTATTGCCATCACTTGGCGTCCGTCGTCCGTCGTCCGTCCGTCCGTCCGTCCGTTCAACTTTTCACATTTTCATCTTCTTTTCTGAAACTACCGAAGCAAATTCAACCAAACTTTACAGGAATGATCTATGGAAGGTCCTTTACAAAGAATGCTCATTTCGTTTGGATTCGACAAAAAACATTGCCGCCAGCGCGGAACTTAGGTTTACATTGGACCCTACGGGAAAAACCACATTTTCATCTTCTGCTCTGAAACAACTGAAGCAAATTCAACCAATCTTTACAGCAATGATGTACTAAAGGTCCTTAACAATGATTTCTCATTTCGTTCCAATCTGATAAAAGCATGGCCGCCAGCACGGAACATATATTAACATTAGACCCTATGGGAAAATCACATTTTCAACTTCTGCTCTGAAACAGCTGAAGAAAATTCAACCAAACTTTACAGGAATGATCTATGGAAGGTCCTTTACAAAGATTGCTCATTTCGTTCCGATCCAGCAAAAAAAAAACATGCCGCCAGCGCTGGACTTAGGTTTAACATTGAACGCTATGGGAAAAATCACATTTTCATCGTCTGCTCTAAAACCACTGAAGCAAATTCAAAGAAACTTTACAGGAATGATGTACTAAAGGTCCTTAACAATGATTGCTCATTTCGTTTCGATCTAAATAAAAACATGGCCGCCAGCACGGAACATAGTTTAACATTGAACCCTATTGGAAAATCACATTTTCACTTTCTGCTCTGAAACATCTGAAGCAAATTCAACCAAACTTTACAGTAAAGTACTTAAGGTCCTTAACAATGATTGTTCATTTCTTTATGGTCCGATAAAAAAAATATGGCCGCCAGCGCAGAACTTCGGTTTTCCATTCGACCATATGTGAAAAATGACATTTTCATCTTCTGCTCTGAAACTGCTGAAGCAAATTTAACCAAACTTGACAGGAATTATATACTAAAGGTCATTTACAAGATTGCTCATTTCGTTCTGATCTGACAAAAACATGGCCACCAGGGCCTAACTGAGGTTTAACATTGGACCCTATGGGAAAAATCACATTTTCATCATTTACTCTAAAACCGCTGAGGCAAATTTTTAAATCTTTACAGGAATGATGTACTAAAGGTCCTTTACAAAGATTGCTCATTTAATTCCGAACCGAAAAAAAACATGGCCGACAGAATGGGACATTGTTCAACATCTGACCCTACGGGAAAATCACATTTTCATTTTCTCCTCTGAAACCACTGAATCAAATCAACCAAACTACACAGGAATGATGCACTATAGGACCTTTACAAAGATTGCTCATTTTGTTCCAATCGGACAAAAAAAGGGCCACCAGTGCAAAACATAGTAAACATAGTATTATAATGAGACCTATGGGACAATATCATTTTCATCTTCGCTGAAACCACTGAAGCTAAATCAACCAAACTTTACGGGGTTGAAGTATGGAATGTGCTTTACATCATGTTGGTCATGCATGGCATAGCAGCATTTTGTTAGGTGAGCGATACAGGCTCAGTCTCTGAGCCTCTAGTTCGGTTGTCCCTGTCACCGAAATTAAATGCACTAACCCAAGTCAAATATGATATGAGACGCAAATGCGATTATGAAATCTTGATTAAAGAAAAAAAATCAAAGAATATGGAGACACGTGACAAAAACGCACACGATACAGAGAAAACTCCAGATTATCAAGGGAGGGGCTTTTATTCCTCAGGGATGGGGTCAATTACATTGGAAAGTAATTAATTAAATTACAATTACTTTGCCAAAATGTCCAATTAAATTACAATTACAATTACAGGGATTTCTGAATGTAATTGACTAAATTACAATTACTTTGCAAATGTAATTAATTAAATTACAAATTACATTTGAAGCCAACATTTTGTTTTTATTATTTATTTTTAAGAGTTATTTATCATGCTAATAAATGAAAATCACACATGAAGGAAAGCATTACATACCTATATTGCAAAATTAAGAAACAACCAAAAAAAAGTTACCTGATGTGATTACTGAAAAACTTAATGTACATCAAATGTCCATATATACACGTGTATTGTCCTCGAGCCTAAATCAATCAGATCCAAAAGTTTATTAGTTCTTTCTACTGTGGGGTCTGACATGTGTCTAACTTTCATATATAACTATTACTTGAATGTGTGAGTAAAATATTTATGAAAGCTCAGCAGACAGTTTAAAAACTTCAAAAGTATTTTCACTTAATTGGAAAATGTACATGTATTTAAAAGGTTACTTTTAATGCCAAAGGGCACTAATTAAACACTAATTAAGTCTTGCTAATCACTGACATGAAAGTAAATGGAATAGAAGCCATAATGATTGAGGCATTCATCATAAAATACAATAAACATATTTTTAACTGTTTATACAATATTTATAAATTAAATCTATATTACTAACAGTCATTAATTTATCAATAGTTTCTTTATTAAAACATCTGAAAAAGAAAAAAAAGCATCAGAGGAAACAGAAATTTGTAAAATGTCCACATTTGAAAACAAGAGAGAAAAAGTGCCCATTCTTTTATAAAAAAATACCAAGGCATAATAATATTTTGTGTAAAGAATTGTCTGAGCTTTCTTGAATCCGTATAAGAAGAAAGGAGGTATCCATCTTTCATTCACTCTCTTTTAGCATGTATATGTAATTGAATGTAATTGGAAAAGTAATTGAAATTACACACCTTTTTAGGTAAATAATTTATTAAATTACAATTACATGTAATTTAAATTTTCGTCAATTACACATTACTTCCAATTACATCAAAATTTGTAATTAATTACAATCAATTACAATTACACATTACAATAACCCCATCCCTGTTATTCCTACATCTTAATGTCGCCTAATGTCGCCAAAGTTCATTTGTATTTCTGACGTCATTTTTCTTTTTCAGCATTTGGTGCTTACTGTGTAAAACAAAATGAATTAGGAAGTTAATAAAGCAACAGAAATATGTATTTTTGTCCATGGGCTGGAATAACTCCTGTGCACCACCCCTCCCACTAATGAACCACACCCACATTTCTCAGTCCTTCTATAACCCCTCTACAAAATTAAACATTATTAGCAAAAGCTGCACGTAATGTTGGACCAGATCCCCTTTATAGACCCACCCAACGAAATTTGAGAAAATTTCGTTCTTGATACATTTTTTTTCTTTCAATTGCTTTAAATTGTTGATTGTTACCTCTAGGTTATGAAAAAAAGGGCAAACAATTATAGCCTATAGCATAAGCTTTACAAATATCCCACGTAAGTACCATTTCTATACCCAATGCATTTTAAAGAAATGAAAAACCTTACCCTTACCCATTCCAAATGTTGACGTAAATTTTAAGATTTTTCTCAAAATTGTGTAAGTTCAATTGTATTTAGAAACCAGTATGCATTTCATTTGATAATTTTTGCAATTGTTTTTAGTCTTTCAATGTCCTTTCTTTAAAAATACGCATGTTATAATAGTGTTTTTAATGTATAAATGACCAAACTTTCACTTTTAAATATACAATAAAACAGTATTTCAATATTTTCGTTTTCAACATAGTTTTGTCCCTTTTTTGCCTCATCTTATATCTTATATAAAATGAAAGTACATGATATCTCATTTACAACTAGCAGAAATTATAGCAATTTTGAAGTAATAAAAGATTCCTTCATCCATTAAACGTACCCCTACCCCTACAAATGTACTCTAAAATTTCAAACTTGTTGTCTATGTTCGCATTAAAATAACCAGAATACGCCAATTGTGTGTTGTATATGAGAATGTTGCATGAATTAAATTTTGATTTTGTATTAAAACAGTCATTAGTTGACTTAAACTCAATATTTTGCCCGAAATTGATGAAAAATGGACGTTTTCTACAGTTCAGATTTGTCAAATTTTCACACTTAAATCGTTATTTTTACAAAATCTGTAGAATATATCTGCAGATATGCCCATTAATTTTTCTGAGGGATATATAAGTTGGCTTAAAGCATTGCTTAAAAAAACAAGAAGTGCTTAATGTGACTCTGAATACCGAAATTGTTCCCCCTTCCCTATGGAATGATACAATAAAGGTCCTTTACAAAGATTGTGGTCGTTCCGAATGATCACATTTTCATCTTCTCCTCTGGAACTACTGACGCAAATGCAATCTAACTTTACTGGAATGGTGTATGATAGATCATTCATTTTGTTTTGATTTTACAAAAACATTGTTGCCCTTATACAGCATAGATTGCCATTGGACATATAGCAAAAAAAAACATAATTTTAAACAGCTCTGAAACTATTGAAGCAAGTTTAACAAAACTGTCTCTGAATGGAGTATGGAAGGTCTTCACACATTACTCATTTCGTTTCGATTTGACAAAAAACATGACCGCCAGAACAAAGTTTAATATTGGCTTTTATCGAAAAAACCTGCTTGTAAGCATTTTGTCAAGGGAAATATATAGGCTCAATCTCTGCGCCTCTAGTTTCCTTTTTCTTTAACCAACGTTCAAAATGCGGTGATTCTGACTATTTTCGATTTTCCTAGCAATCAGAAAAGATGCTTTTTATGGCAAAGTGTTTTATGACTAAAGGTCAGACAATCCGATTTTACTGAAACAAAATGCTGAAAGCATTTGACCATGACACAATGGGCAAAAAGTGCAAAAATACGGCGATTAAAAAAACAATTGAAATCGAAAAAAAAAATTATGACGCTATGTTTGCTTTCAAATATTACCATGCAAAATATCGCAACAAAAACAAGAAGTGCTTAATGTGAATACCGAAATTGTTCCCCTTTCCCTATGGAATGATATAATGAAGGTAATTAAATCAATATTAAAAGTTCACCATTACACAGTTTTCCAGTAAGTAAATGTTGATTTTGAAATGTTCATTCTATAATCGTTTTCTATTACTAATTTCAATAAGTGTGTATCCTTTCGGATCCAGTTCGTCAGGAATTTAGGTGTTGTTGCATGTTTTTTAGATGTTAACGTCTAAAAGGTTGTAGGGCCTGGGTGGCCGAGTAGTTAAGGTAGTTCCACCACCTATACAACCACTGTAGTTAATCAACACTGCGATGTCGGTGTGAGTTCGCGCTCCACTTTGTACAGTTGGGTGCAGACATAACCTCTCGCCTTAGTAAACTCTAAGCTAACTTAGAATTGTTTCTAATTTAACTTAAAGTTAACTTAGAGCAATCATAGAACAAATTCTAGAAACGGTCATAAATTAAAACTGATCTAAGTTAACTTAGAGGAGTTCTAAAAGTGGTCATAATTGGTTCTACGTGGAACTGTTCTAAAATCTGTCATAGTTCTAAAGTGTTCATTGGTATGGGCATTTTCAATTCGGAGTTAATTTATTTGGTAAATAAATCAGGAGTAAATCGGTTTTTTTTTAACCATTTCGTTTTTTCCTTACTTTGTGTTAACTGTTAAAAGGGAAATAAAAAGCACTGTTTTCTATTAATCATAAAAATGTGCTACTTTTTTGTTGCTTATTATCAAAGATTAAAAATAGGATCTACAAGTTCCTGTAATTTGACGTAAGGGACATTTTCAGTAATCGATATAATATCGATTCTCGCAATCATAAAACTTCCTGTAATTTGAAAAAAAAACATATTGCAAGAAGGACATATTCTGCAATAGACATAATATCAATGTCCGCAAGCAATAAACTTACTAAAATTTGACTAAAAACAAATGGCAAAAGGGACATTTTCTGCAGTCGACATAATATCAATGTCTGCAATCATGAAAATTAAAATAATTTGAATAAAATCATAATTCAAAAGGGACATTTTCCGCAATCGACAGAAATCAATGCCCACAATCAATACACTTACTGTAATTTCACTAAAAACAGACGGCAAAGGGGAAATTTTGATGCCTGCAATCAGGTTAAAAAAATATATGGGAAAAGGGACATTTTCTGCAATCAACATAATATCAATGCCCGTTACCAATAAACTTACTGTACTTTGACTAAAAACACATTGCAGATTGCAGATTGCAGGCATTTTCTGCAATCGATTTAATACCCATGCCCGCAATCATGAAACTCAATATAATTTGTATTAAATCATATGGCAAAAGGGACATTTTTTTGCAATCGACATACTATAAATACCGGTTTTCATGAAACTCAATATAATTTGAATATAATCAAATTGCAAAGGGACATTTTCTGCAATCGACGCAACACCAATGCCTGCAATCAATTAACTTACTGTACTTTGACTAAGACAAATGGCAAAAGGGACATTTTTGCAATTGATATAATGCAGATGCCCGCAATCATGACACTAAATATAATTTCAATAAAATCATATTGTAAAAGGGACATTTTCTGCGATCGACTTAACATCAATGCCAACAATCAATAGACTTACTGTAATTTGCCTTTAAACAGATGGCAAAATTGACATTTTCTGCAATTAATATTGTAACGATGCCTATAATTCTGAAACCTGTTGTCATGTTTCGATTATTTGATACAAAAAGAATAACCACTGTAGCCACCCCGGGTAGCCACCTGCGAATTTTTCAATGAGAAATTTAAAAATGTTATATATTTGTTCTTGGAGTTAATATATTAGTCCCAGATTTGGATGCTTCTATACGTCCTTGGTTATTACAGTACTGTGCAACGTAGCCTTTACGGAAAAAGCGATCAGTTACTCGTCATCCCTTCGTCAGGGAGCAGTCAGCGGTCAGTCAGCGATTAGTTAATTAACGTGACGGCTTGTCATTCGTTCAACCCGCCAATTGACATGAAACGTGACGGCTGACGAGATCCCTATTCGTCCAACTCGTTTCCAGAATCGTCCATACATCAAGTGATGTCTCGGGTTAAAGATTTTGCGAAATATAGATTCGTTTCACTCAGTATATACACGATCGGTACATCATAGCAACAGATCAATCTTTTTACTATTAACAAATAATTGCCTTACATTTTTTTTTTCATTTTCATTGAATTTATAACATTATAATGTGTAAATAAAATAAAGTTTCGCATTGACCGGTGTATATGTAATGACTTAAATGACGATTCATAAGAAATTTTTTATTGCATTTTTTTTTTTCATGGAATTTTTTTACAAAATAATGTGTAAAAGGAAAGTTTCGCATTGTACGATGTATATGTAATAACTAAAATGAAGATTCATAAGTATTTTTTTTTAATCACATTTTTTCATTTTCATGGAAATTGTGATAAAATAGTGTGTAAAAGGACATTTTGGCACCGACGGGTGTACATGAAATAACTAAAATGAAGATTCATAACCATTTCATGACATTTTTTCATTTTCATGGAATTTTTAACAAACTAATGTGTGAAAGGAAAGTTTCGCATTGACCGATGTATATAAGTTATGACTCATAAGTATTTTTTTTTTCTACATTTGTTTCATTTTCATGGAATTTTCAACAAAATAATGTGCAAAAGGAAAGTTCCCCACTGACTGGTGTGTATGTAATGAGTAAAGAAGATTTATAAGTAGTTTTCCATCGCATTTTATCATTTTCATAGAAATTTTAACAAAATAATGTGTAAAAGGAAAGTTTGGCATTGACTGGTGTATAAGTAATGACTAAAATACAGATTCATTTGAAGTAATTTTTTCATCACATTTTTTTTTCATCTTCATGGAATTTTCAACCAATGTGTAAAAGGAAAGTCTCACACTGGCTGGTGTATATGTAAGGATTAAAATGAAGTTTCATTAGTAATTTTTTACCACATTTTTTTCATTTTTATGGAAATTTTAACAAAATAGTTTGTAAAAGTAAAGTTTGGCACTGACCGGTGTACATGTAATCACTTAATTAGAAATTCATGAGGATTTTTTTTTCTACATTTTTTTTTTCATTTTCATTTAATTTTTAACAAAATAATGTGCAAAAGGAAAGTTTCGCATTGACTGCTGTATATTTAATGAATAAAATGAAGATTCATAAGTAATTTTTGATCACAATTTTTCATTTTCATGGAATTTTTAACAAAATATAGTGTAAAAGGAAAGTTTCGCACAAACTGGTGCATATATAATGACTAATTTAATTCATAAGTAATTCTTTAATTACATTTCTTTTCAGGGAATTTTTAACAAAATAATATGTAACATTGACCCGTATATATGTAATGACTAAAATGAAGATTCATAGGTATTTTTTTCTACATTTTTCATCTTCATGGAATTGTTATTGTAAAAGGAAAGTTTTGCACTGACAAGTGTATATGTAATGACTGAAATAAAGATTCATTAGTAATTTTTTATCACATTTTTTTTATTTTCATGGAATTTTTACCAAATAATGTTTCAAAGAAAAGTTTCGCATTGATAGGTGTACCTGTAATGACTAAAATGAAGATTTCTCAGTAATTTTCTTTCTACATTCTTTTTCATTTTCATGGAATTTTTAACAAAATAATATGTAAAAGGAAAGTTTCGCACTGACCGGTGTATATGTATTGACTAAAATGAAGATTCATAAATATATTTTTATCACATTTTTTTATTTTCATTGAATGTTTAACAAAATAATGTGTAAAAGGAAAGTTTCGCACTGACCACTATATATGGAATGACTAAAATGAAGATTCTTAAGTAATTTTTTATTGCAGTTTTTCATTTCATGGAATTTTCAGCAAAATAATGTGTAAAAGTTCCGAACTGACGGGTGCACTTGTAATGACTAAAATGAAGATTTACAAGTAATCTTTTATCACATGTTTATGGAATTTTGAAAAAAATAATTTGTAAAAGGAAAGTTTTCCTCTGACCAACCAGTCCATTTGAAATGACAAAAATTATTATTTGATTCCCGGGGATTTGATTAAAATTGATCGATATTTTTTTATCATTTTCTTTATTTTCGTATAGTTCTTAACAAAATAAGGGAAATTTTACTTTTGATTTTCAATTAATGCATTCTTTTTATATTAAACTAAAGTATAAACTGTTCCCAGTCACTGTCAATGTTAAACCGTTATCACGATTGAATTTGTTTCGTTTCATTGGAAAATTTTAATTATCTATTAATCTATTGATTATTTTGCATATCATAAAATGACGAGTCCTCTCTCGTCAATGTCGAATTGTATTCGACAAATGACGAGTACCTGGACGTGAACTGCTATTGACGTGAATCGATTCGTGACTTTCCCGTCAGCAATCTGTTCATGTCCCGTCCGCAATCTATCCCGCTTTCGTCAAACGGTACTGTATAAGTATCTCAGTGATTTCAGAGTATATGGGATAATTTATACTTAATCAGAACAGTTCTTGGCTATGGCTGCTTTTAGCACAACTCCTGACCATGACTACTTTTAGAACAGGTTATGACCGTTTTAGAACTGGTCTTGACAATGACGGTTTTAAGAACTATATATGAACGTTTTTTAGAACAATTCTACAAAACGACTGCTTTTATGATTGCTTTTAGAACTGCTCTAGTACCGTTTTAGAACGATTCTAAATTAACTTAGAGCAGTCATCAGAACAGTATCTTAGTTTTCTGATAAAAAAACCATGAATATATACAAGATACACCCGAATGGTTGAACGGAATAATTTTTTAATTTGCAGAAAATCATCTGAATTATGTCCATCATCTTCATATCTTCGCAACATTTTTGTACTGGTTTATTACTTGTCATGTATACATGCTTGATGTACATGATTGTTAATTGCCTAAAAATAGATGCTCCTGCATAGACCTATGTCAGATCATTTTATATATAAATATTCATTTTAAATGTATTTAAATTATGCTTACCAAATATAGTTAAAATTTAGTAAGGAATGTTTGTTAACTATATACGATAGTCACTTATCTGAAACTGCATATATCTACCCACAACTATAGAAATAATCTCCAAAAGAATATATGTTAACCTCTGGCCGGCCATTTATTTCTGTCAAAATTTGAAATTTGTGTAAAAGCAGGGGGACCTATTATTAATTTGATTGGTTGGAAACTTCAAAACAAGTAATTAAGTTGCTTATACAACGAAGTTAACAAATCACGATTTTTACAAGTTATATCTGTGACACGCCAATAGGTCTGCCTTCTCTCGTCATATCCATCTTCTTTTCCGTATTTAACCCGATATCCCCCTAGTCGGAGGTCATATAGGCCGAAACGTTGGGCAGTCTTCCTTCCCCATCTTTCCATTTTTGTCATTTTTATGTGTTTTTTAATTTGTACATTTGGTGTTTTTTATCTTTTAATCGTTGGCAACTATACCATTTTATTTTGTTCCTTAGTTAATTTGTGGCCATCGCACAACATATTTATATTTTTTCATTAATAACATAGTTTCAGCTAAAAGGAAAAGTTAACAAGTCATAAATAACATAGTTTTGAAAAAAGTTTAAGTTAAAGAATCAGTAAAAGCATAGTTTTTTTCCAAGCAAAAAGACAACAAATCACTAATAACATACTTTTGACTCGGAAAAAGATAACAAATCATAAATAAACCACTTATACTCTAATAAATGTGATATAGATCAGAAGAGTCGAATTTGCATAACTATGCCCTTTATGATTTGTTAAACAAGTGAGTAACAAATCATGTTAGTATCATAGTATTTCTCTGTTATTCTTGACTTATTTATGATTTATTTACGAATTGTTAGAATATAATTTTGTTTGGGCATATAAAATAATGGAAGTTTTGTTTTTAATACAAGAAATATTCGCGAACAATAATGGACGAGCCCCTTGTGGGCGAGTCTATTATTGGAGCCAATATTTCTTGTATCAAAAACAAAACGTCTATTATTCTTTTTATCGGTAATTAAGTAAATTAATTATTAGAACAAAGTATGAAAATGAATGTTAGCTTTCAACAAATCGTGAAATTTACTAGTTTTGATTAAAAAAAAGAATTTGTACTATCCGTTAAAAGTCTCTGTGAGATGTATATTTCTTCGTTTCATTGATTCTGATTGACAAAGTAGGCGTGGCCTAAGATACTTTTTGCCAAATTAATATTAATTTTTTTCATATTCGAGTAGCAGCAAATGATGAAAATGATTTGCTTCGTGAAATCAAAGGAAACTTTTACAAATTACCGATAAATCAGTATAAATTATCTAGCTAATTAAACAATAAATAAGAATAAATATATAAATTTATCCAATTATTATTTCCATTTTGATAACTTATGTCTCTTCAGTGCAGATGAAATTCGAAACATTAGAAATCCAGAACTCGACAGATCTAAAAAGAAATCTTGTATATAACAAATTATCCAATGGAATTTAAGGCCAGCCAAAACTCCTATGAATAACTTTAAATCCTCAAAACCTGGCTAGTTTAATAAGTTCCAGATTTTCTTTAAGGTAGAAGAAAACAAACCTGGTAGGAAAGACATTCAATAATCGTCTCAGAATTCCGGCAAATCTGAATGACTTACTAAAAATCCCAGATCGGTATGTACATATAAATGACTTTAATGAGTCCTTAAAAATACATAGTATATTCGTATATTGTAAGAAATAAAGGGTTATATATATGTTTGTGTGTGTGCTAGGATGGCTATAAAGTGCGCTTGGACGCAAAAGTAAATTCTCACCAGGCCACTAGACATCGGCAGTAGAATACCGGAGGAACAAAGCACAAGATTACATAAATCAAAATCCAGAGACAAGGCAAAAGCAAGAAAACAAGAGGACAGAAAACCAAAGGCACTAGATATGCACAAAGCACACAAACATTACAAATACAACACTTAACATTAAAGCTCTAACAGTGTGTGCTCTCAAACAAGGGAGAAATAAGGTGCTCCAGAAGGCTAAGGATGTCCTGCCCTGTATACAGCACCCGACACATGGTCAGTGAATCACTCCATTTTAAAGTCAGCATCGGTAAAGTGCGATAGTTTAATCATCATTTTGACGCTTGGTTGAGATTGTCATCCCAATGTTGTTCGAGTTGCCAGTTAGCTTTACTGTTCCATAAACAATGGCGATAGCTACTTTTTAGCTCACCTGGCTATACAAGGTCGGGCGTTTCCCACCACTTTGCGGCCGAGGTCCGTCGTCAATCCTTTCTTTACTTTCATTAAAAAAAGGTCTCTTTTGAAACCAACCGACCAATCAAAATCGAAACTAGTGACAATAGTCCTGGGATAGTCCCCTTCAAGTTAATGATTTTTATGTTCGTATCTTATCCGAGATTGGTGCCATTAGGAATATGCGAAATGCATTTAAAGATTTTTTCACTAGAACCCTGCAAATTTGTTCGTGGCCGCAAGAGGAAAACATAGTTTAACATATGGAACCTTTCATTCAAAGATCTCAAAGTCCACTTAGTTATTCTGAACAAAACTTAGTCATAATAGAACTTCAGCGGTCCCTTTCAAAACTATGATTTTGATGTTTGTACCCAATTCAAGGGGGCTGACATCGGGGTCCCCCGGGAAAATCGAGTCACATAGATACTTTATGTACCATATATCTTCTACTAAATCGAATGTGCTAGTTGGAAATAAACAAGTCTTAGTTTGGTCACATCCAAATTTGGGAATTTTATGTTCGTTCCTCATCTTAGATGGCCGCCTGCGGGGAACAAAGATTAACGTAGGGACCTAGCAGAAAATGCATTCAAAGGTCTTTTGCAAACCATTGGCAGAATTTCAACAAAACTTGATCACGACAGTTCTTAGGGGTTTATTCCTACTATTCCAACTTTGTTTTAGAAATTAGATAAGAAAAGGTAAATTTCAAGTGGGAATAGGTTGAAAACTTACCATTCAAAGGATTATTCTGTATAAACAATATTTCATTACCTTTTTATTAAGACTTAAATAGGAACATGCAAATGAATTATTTAAGAATTGAATGCATTATTTTGAAATTTCATTGGGGTATGAAAGTGTTGACTGAAGCACATTTTTAAGTGCTATAGCGCTTCATGTTGAAAATATGCACCCGGTCAACACTAATAATATTTTATTTGGGCGAGTCTTACGCCTCACCCAAATAAAATATTATTACAAATTTTAACCCCCAAAAAACCCTCAAAAGACCTAAAAATGACATAAATTTTATCAAAAAAAGCAAAAACAGCACAAAAAACCTTATATTTTTTTACCCTCCCCCAAAAAATAGACAAAAAAACACCCCCCCCAAAATAGAAAAAGTTATAAAAAATTTTTGACCCCCCCCAAAAAAATAGTTACACATTGAACGTGTTAGATTTGAAGTATTTTTTATATGATCATTATAAGAAACCCCACAACCCGCACCAAACTGCAAAGTTTAATTGACACTGCCACCAATCAAAAGACGTATGAATCCACGTATTCCACGGTTCGTTAGTGTGTAATGGTGGGTTTTGATATTTTTGAAATAAATCGGGAAAAGTTGTTTTAAAATTTTCTTTTTGATTTACAAATATTTTTTGTTCATTAAGAATTAAATCTTTTTCAGAATTGTTGTATTAGGTATTGTAGGACTAATTATTTATAAGATTTAAGGGTACCGCTTCGCTTTATTAATTTCATTTTTTTAAATATTCCCTGGCAGCAGCATATAATAATCCAACAACTAAAACAAGTAAAGCCCATAAATTATTCGCAAACCAATTTACTACGTCTTTTGTTGCGTTTAACAACCAAGACACAATTGCACCGATAATTCCCGGTAATGCAGCTGCTAATTTTCCTGCAAGCTTAGCTAATAGTTTTCCAAGATTTTTTAATTGTTTTTTTATCCAATCTTGTACACCACCACTTTTTGGAGGAATTGGTTGAGGAGAAGGAGAAAGTGTAGTTCCACCAGTAAATGTTTCTATTATAACACCTATAATCATCCCAAAAGCAGTTAAAACGCTAACTATTGTTATTCCTTGTTCTCTGAATAATGTTCTAATTCTTTCCCTTAATGTTGTGTCTTCGTTTAATATTTTACGCATTGTTTGTTTCATTCTATATATCTGGTTACGTAGTTTATCTCTATTAATATTAATTATCTCTAATATTCCACTTCTCTCAATTTCCAAATTTGATATTTCTTTTCTTAATTTATTTATTTTATCTTCATTTTTTTCTAGTTTAGCTAATCTTAATTCTTTCTTTTTTTCTTCTATTGTTCTATTTATTTCATACAGTCTTGGTAATTGACTTGCAATCTCTTCTTCATTTATTGTAAACGCTGACATATAACCATTCAGTTCTCTATTAATTCTATTCATTTCTGTCATATCTACATCTGTTTGTGTTTCTTTTTCGAATGATGTTAATATTTCTTTTAAAGATGTTTCTACATTTCTGGATGTTTCTGAAAGTTCTTCCGCCTCTTGTTCGGAAGTTATATCTTCTGAAAAAATACTTTCTTGGTTTAGTCTTTGTAATCTATTTTCAACTTCAGTAATATGTTGATTAGTTATATTATTATGTTCTACACCTAAAACAGATCTGATAAAATTAGTACCACCCCCACCATAGTTTTTATTATAGTCGTTTTTAAGAGAGTTAAATTTATAAAATTTTAATACTCCTGATCTGTCGTAATATGATAATGGAATTTCTCTACCATTTATAAGTCTTACATATAAATTATTATCTTTCCCTAAAAAGAAATCTCTACGATTTTTATCTAAAAATAATTCGTTATTTACTTTGTAAAATCTTTTTACCATTTGATTGATTATTTTACTTTTGTGAGTTCTTTGATCTTCTGGTGATAAATTTTCTAATCGTTCAAAATATTCATTTATATAATTGTGAAACTCATAATCATCTTTAAAAGAAGTTTCTACTTCATTATCATCATCCTGTCTACCAAAATCCTCCATTTCAATTCCTCCTTCAGCCATTTTTTAATTAAAAATTTTATTCATATTTTGGTGGAGGGTCATTAACTATAGTAATTTTGTTAAAGAAAATTAGAAATTTTCCATTTTTTTTTTAATTCCTTCTGTTTCTTCAATCAATTTCTTTCTTTCACTGCCATTTAATACTGTTTGTGTTTGTTTTGTAGGTATATTTTCTTTCATTTCATTATATTTTTCTAATTCATCTAAAATCAATTTAAATTCATTTTCATTTATTTGTCCATCAGTTAAAGATTTTGAAATTAAATTTTTTATACTGTTTAGTTTACATTCTGCCAGTGTTTTAATTTCGTAATGTTTCTTTGATTTTGTTGTAAGTTTACGTCTAACAAGTTTAACTAAACCCCCCAAACTACCACACGCGACAGCTGCGATTTGCATTGGTAACAACATAGGAAAAGCTATTCCTACACCTGCTAAAATAACAGAGGCTGAAATAAGACTTGTATCAATACCGTCAGTAGCATTTATTCCACGCTTATATTTCTTGTATAATGATTTACGTTTATCTCTTTCATTAATCAACGTTTTTTTCTATTTCTGTTATTTTTTGTAGTCTATAATTTTGTCCATCTTCTATAGGTAATTCTGGATATAAATCTGGGGCCGTTGGTTGCTTCATTTTTAAGGGTATTTTTTTGTTAATTACAGTTTAAACAAAATTTTCTTTTGACATTAAAAGTACTTTATTACAAACAGACAAGACAATAATACATACTAAAATCCAATTACAAAACAAGAATTATAAATGTATAACCGTTACAAAGACATTTAAATCTCAAATTTATAAACAACATCAATCCCATTACAGACTAACATCCCATCGATAAGTGCTTTGTTTGAATTTATACAATACGCTTGGCTTGTCATTTAAATTTAAATCTATTTAAAACTCGTGTCCTATTGAATAACAAGATAAATACTTCAACTTTATAAACTATTTGTAAATTTTACCTGTACAGGTAAGCTTAGTTTTGTGTTGTCGTATTTAAAATCTTCTATTAGACATGAATTCAATAATCATTTGCTTGCTTGGTTTCACATATAGCCTGTATAGATACGAAAAACACTTGCTTAGTAGCAGTAA
>MJUU01020710.1:0-12626 GCA_002080025.1 Modiolus philippinarum
TGTCAGGTTTGTTTTTTCCTGTATATTTCCCTGGCAGATTGTGGCATGTAACTGTAATTTCCAGCCATTGTAGATGTTTCCTGTTATCCCCTTTGTTACACTAATTAAAATACAAAAGCAATTTTAAGAAATAATCAAACAAAATTATCCAAGAACAAATAAAGAAATTCAGAAAGTTTAGGGTTGCAATTTATGGAACCAAAGTAAATTGATAAATATATATATAGCATATAGGCCTTCGGCTTTCCTCGGACCTATGCCAATATGAAAAGTATTGCGCAATAAAACTATATTATTTAAAAAAAATATTTGGAATAAATGCTCAAATATTGATAATGCAAAAGAGATTTTTTTACTTACATCTTAATGCAAACTCATCATATACCCCATCTGCACTATTTAAAGTAATTTTTAGTAAAAACACCAGTAAAGGAAGACTCTTGAACGTCTTCGTGCACCAATAGTAATCGATGAAAATGTGGGGATTATATCATTGCAGTAACAATGCACAGCACCCAATCACAAAGTCTTACTAAAATGACTTCATTTTATTGTCCTTATCTACTATCCGTTTTAATTATAACACCTTTCCGAGTATCAATGTCAAGTAGTGTTTATACGAAATATATTTTTTAAAATGGCTTGTACTTTTAAATTCAATTTGTTCGGTATTAAGACTTGTTTTTTTTTTTACTTTGTAGATAAGCCACCATTGTTTTGTATAATTTACATATTAGCAACAAAATTACAACGGAACAAACACGATGCAGGGGACATAATTCAAGGAGACGGCACAATAGAAATACGTTTGTTGTTTTACCAACCGAGGGCTGTGAAAAAATTGTGTTAAAAATTTCATATATGTTGTGTGATAGTAGATCAAGTCATGAAAAGGTTGTTTTATTTCAGATTGAAGAATTTATTATCAGCTACTATATAAAAAAAAAATATTTAGGAATCATGAAACTTAGTAAGTTCGGGGATATTGTTATACCCTCCGTCTGTCTTTCCGTCCGTCCGTCCATCACACTTTTCTTGTGACTCAAACTCCTCCTACATTTTTAGACTAAGGGATTTGTTGTAGAATTGTTGCATATAGTCTGTAGATGCGCAATGAGCTTTCTAATTTTTGGTATTGCTCTTGGTGCAAATAAGAGGCCCCAAGATGTCAATTTTTACATATGCGGCATGTGACACAATCTCCTACTATATTTATTGATTTATTGATTTAATTTTGTTGTAGAATTTTTGCATATATTCTGTAGATGCGCAATAAGCTTTCAGATTTTTTTATCTTTATCTTAGTGCAAACAAGAGGCCCCAAGACGTTGATTTTGACAAAGGCTCAAAGATGTGGATTTTGACACATATGGCATGGTACACAAACTCTCCCTACATTTTTGGATTTAGGGTTTAAATCTTAATGCAGAATTATTGCATAGTCTGTAGTTTTGCAATAAGCCTTCGGAATTTTGATTCCGGTTCCAACTTTGGTAAATATTCTGAAAATGTCAAAGACTCCTATTTCTTTTTTAATTTGAGCATTTATGTGTTTTAGGAAGTGTTTGGTAGAAAATAAGATTTTGAATAATTATAATTCTAAAATGCGATTCCAAGATTGGTAATTTCTTGAAAGTCTCAAAGACTACTTATTTTTTGAAGTTCTCCTTAGCAACCACACTTTTAGAATTCGTTTCAATTGAACAAACACTTTAAGCAAATGGATTTCAAAAATATTTGATTCCAATTTTGGAAAATTTCCTGCAAGTCTCAAAGACCACTTATTTTTTAGAATTCTACTTAGCAACCATTCTTAATTTGATTTCAAAAATATTTGATTCCAATTTTGGAAAATTTCCTGCAAGTCTCAAAGACCACTTATTTTTTAGAATTCTACTTAGCAACCATTCTTAAAGTAGTTTCTTTAATTTAGGACAAACATTTTCATCAATTGGATTTCAAAAATATTTGATTCCAATTTTGGTATATTTTTTGAAAGTCTCAAAGAGCACTTATTTTTTGGAATTCTACCTAACAACCATACTTAAATAGCTTCTTTAATTTAGGACAAACACTTTCATCAATTGAATTTCAAGAATATTTAATTCCAGTTTTGGTATATTTCCTGAAAGTCTCAAAGACCAATTAGTTTTGGAATTCTACCTATCAACCATACTTAAATAGTTTGTTTAGTTTAGGACAAACATTTTAATCAATTTGATTTCAAAAACATTTGATATCAATCTTGGTAAATTTCCTGAAAGTCTCAACGACCACTTATTTTTTGGAATTCTGCCTAACAACCGTAATCCTTATATTCATTTTGTAAAAATAAGGAGTATCAATAGTTTGATTTAAAAAATATTGAGAAAAATTATGCCCGGGGGAAAAAATTAAGAAATAATCATACTGTATTTAGGATCTGAGGGGCTAAATCGTAGATTTTACTGTCGCAAACTGAGTTTTCCAGCGACGCGTTAGCGGAGCAGGAAAACGGATGTTTGTGACAGTAAAATCTTAGATTTACCCCTGAAGATCCTAAAATACAGTTTGGTTATCTCTATTATAATGCAAATCCACAAAAAGCATTTAAAATCGATTTTTATATCACAGGAAGTTTGGTATGCGCATGCACCATTATACTTTGCTGATAGTTCCGAAGGTAAATCGTGGATTTTACCCCCTCAAAATTCTGACGCCATCCAATTAAAATAAGCGTTACAAACATAAGTGCATTAGAATAACTGTTTTCTGTGTCAAACAGGGAGTGAGGGGATAGCTGTCGTTCCGACAACCAATCTAGTTTAAAAAGATACTTTATCTAACATTGTAAGAGTTTTCATGTATAAAATACGGTAGAAATACTACTAAGCGCAACTTGTATGATACAGAAAGTTGAATCACCACACTGTGGTGATAAAAGAATGTCACGACGTCATGACGATTCATATCCAACACGAATTAAGACAGCATGACAAAGATAAAACCAGAGGCTCCCAGGAGCTCACCTGGCTTTCAGTTGCCACAATCAAGCTAACATTGTAAGTTGTACATTTGATCTTCAGTCTCTCAAACTTTGGTAGCTCGAACACCACCAATATCTTGAACTGTATTTAAAGTCTGGTCATGTTTTACTATATTTATTTGTTTGGCTTTTTTGACAAATAAACATTCTTGCTATGGACCACTTTCGACACCAGTTTTGTAAATCATTTTGTAAATGGCGGTCAACAAACAATTTTCAAAAATAGGTTTTGAATTCGCAACATCAATTTCTATATGGAAACCAAATTTCATTGAAATCGGACAATGTTGAATTTTCCCGCCTTATTTGGCAGCCATTTAAAATGGCAGTCGACAAACAATTTTCAACACCGGTTTTGAAGTACCGACATCAATACCTATTTGGAAACCAAATATCATTGAAATCGGACAATGTTGAATTTTCCGCCTTTTTGGTGGCCATTTTGAAAATTGCGGTCAACGAACAATTTCAACACCGGTTTTGAAGTCGCAACATCAATATCTATTTCGAAACCAAATTTAATTGAAATCGGACAATGTTGAATTTTCCCACCTTTTGGTCAACGAAATTTTTCAACACCAGTTTTGAAGTCGCCACAGCATTGCAAACATTTTAACAATTTACACTTAACCTTCATCTTCTATAGTTTTGGAAATAAAAAACGAAAAATATGAAAATTTTGAAAATTCTGTAAAAAGGGCAATAACTCCTACAGACGTTTTTGGATTTTCTTCAAAATTTCAGGGTAGGTAGATCTGGATATGCTGAACATTTTTGCAATTCACGCCTGACCTCTATATGTCTTTTTGAAATAAAAAAAAAATGCATAAATTTTGGAAATTTTACGGAAAAAGGGCTATAATTCCGAGATGGGTTTCATATTTTCTTCAAAATTGCAAGGTAGGTAGATCTCATCATACTGATCATTTAAATGTTTCAGATTTTAGCTCACCTGACCCAAAGAGTCAGTGTGAGCTATTGCAATCACTTGGCGTCCGTGGTCCGTCCTTCCGTCCGTTAACTTTTCACATTTTCATCTTCTCCTTTGAAACCACTAAAGCGAATTCAGCAAAACTTTACAGGAATAGTGTGTGGTAGGTCCTTTAAAAGATTCCTCATTTCGTTCCGATCCGATTAAAAACATGGCCGCCAGCGCGGAACGTAGGTTTAACATCGGAGCCTATGGGAAAAATCACATTTTTTACCTTGTTCCCTGAAACTGCTGAAGCAAATTCAACAAAATTGACAGGAATAATGTACTAAAGGTCCTTAAAAAGATTGCTCATTTCGTTCCGATCCGACAAAAAACATGGACCCCAGCACGGAACATAGTTTAACATTGGAACCTATGGGAAAATCGAATGTTCATCTTCTCCTCTGAAACCACTGAAGCAAATTCAACCAAATTTTACAGGAATGATGTACTTAAGTTCCTTAACAAAGATTACTCATTTCGCTCTAATCAAAAACATGCCTGCCAGCACTGAACATAATTTAACAATGGACCCTAAGGGAAAATCTTATTTTCATCTTCTCTACTGAAACCACTGAAGCAAATTCAACCAAACTTTACAGGAATGATGTAATAAAGGTCCTTCAAAAAGCTTGCTCATTTTGTTCTGATCCGAAAAAAAAACATGACTGCCAGGATGGAACTAAGGATAAACACTGAACCCTATGCTGGAAATCATATTTTCATATTCTCCATGAAACCACTAAAGCAAATTCAACCACACTTTACAGGAATTATGTACTAAAGGTCGTTAACAAAGATTGCTCATTTCGTTCAGATTCAATAAAAACATGGCCGCCAGCATGGGACATAGTTTAACATTGGACTCTATGGGAAAACCACATTTTCACCTTCTCCTGTGAAACCACTTAAGCAAATTCAACCAAACTATACAGGAATGATGTACTCAAGGTCCTTTACAAAGATTGTTAATTTTGTTTCAGTCAGACAGAAAAAAAATGGCTGCCAGCACGGATTTGGGTTTAACATTGGACCATATGGGAAAAGACACATTTAAATCTTCTCCACTGTAACTGCTGAACCAGTGAAGCAACTTCAACCAAACTTTACAGGAATGATGTAAGGAAGGTACATTACAAAAATTGCTCATTTCATTTCCATCCGACAAAAACATGGCCTCCAGTGCAGAACATAGTTTAACATCGTAGCCTGGTATGTGAAAATCATACTTTTCATTAACTTCTCTGAAACTATTCAAGAAAATTTAACTAAACTGTATTGGAATGATGTATTGAAGGTCCTATGCAAAGTTTACACATTTCAATAGGATCAGACAAAAACACTTGTGCCAATTGAGAACATAGCTAAACATAAGACACCATTGGTGAAAAACATCTTTTTGGTAATGCATAGGATAGAAGCATTTTGTCAGGTGAGCGATACAGGCTCAGTCTCTGAGCCTCTAGTTGATATATGTAACGCTTTTCGAGTTACTGGCCAAAAACTGCAATTTACCGCTATGTTCTATTTTTAGCAATGGCGGCCATGTTCTAATCAAACACAATTCTGAAAAGCCATACTCTGGTGATGATTCAGGCCAAGTTTGGTTACATTTGGCCCAGTGGTTTCAGAGGAGAATATTTTTTAAATTGTTGACAGACAGATAGACGGACGGACGACGGACGCATAGTGATGGCAAAAGCTCACATGGCAATTTAGGCTAGGTGAGCTAACAAATACACAAAAACGATCAAGAACGCCACAAAAATAAAGAACTTGCAGTGTGAACCCCTACAAAAACTTGAGGTATCATCAGGTTCTCCGAAAGGGTAGGCATGATCTGCTCCACGCATGGCACCCGTCAAACAACAGGCTAAATAAATGTTGAAATATGTGTTGGGTGGCTGATTGTTTATTGCCATTTTCTATCAATTAAAATTCATGCTCTAACCCTCCAACAGCACTAAGGTGAAAGTATGACTCCAGGTCCATGTTGAAACTTTAGGTGCGCAGTATTACCGGCCAGCTCTCTATGCAAGAGAAATATACTCCTTAGTTTTATGAAAAACTTTCTAAATTTACGTATTAAGATATACTCCTTAGTTTTATGAAAAACTTTCTAAATCTACGTATTGTAATATTTCAGATGAAATCGGTTTTCGGGTAAGTACTGAAGAACTGACTCCTGGGTTGGTGAATATCATCAGGGACTAACAGTCAACCGGCAGCGGCATCGACCTAGTGGTAATAAATAACAAAATACCGAAGTTGCTGTAAATTTTGTTTCTGTATATGGCCATTTCGACAACTTATGTCTCTTCCGTGCAAATCAAATCAAAATTTTTGGAAGAAAATAAACCAATAATTTTTTAAATCTGATAGAGCACAAACAACTAAAAAGATCTAAACGGGAAACCAAATAACTCAACCAAAGAATTCAATTCAGAGAAACCTGCTTTTTCTCTCGAAAAAGGGAATTACTGAAACATAGCCTTAATTCATGTAGCCATAATTTGAGTTTCCAGTTCTGAAAATAATTTTTCCAGCGGCAAAATGTGTTTTTAGCGTTGATTTCAAGTACTATCTCGTAGAAAGTAGATTTGAGTGTGATCGATAAACGATTGCATATTTAGCGTTCGTTTATTAATAAATCTATTCTGTACGCCATTCTCCATAAAAAAGAGAAAAAAATCATACCGTTTCACATGACGTTTGCCCACGTTTTTACACAGCTACTTCACTAGATAGATATTGTTGTATACTATTGTCAAATTGGCCGTCCATCCGTACGTACACAAGTTATTTCTGTCACATTTTTCTATGTATCTTTTAGAGGGATTCATTTCAAATTTAGTATACAGATTTTACATAATTATTTTATTGACACTTTTTATCAGCTTCTCCTGAAGAGAAGAATGATTTTAAACTTGGTATGCAGTCTATACATAATAGTTGTGCGAAACTTTTTTCCGAGTATTGTCGGACCTTTACTTCCTGTGTGAAGAAATTTGTGGCGTAATTAAAAAATGTAATCGTACATGAATTTTCACTAGCAGATATGTTATGATCTTGTTTGGCCATTTTTATCAAATCATGGTGACGACAGTAAAGCCTTATTGCAAAAGTGCATGAACACAACCTTGATGTGCAAGTTTTGGAGACAGACAGACAGACATCCGTTGACAAAGTCGCTGCACAAACTCAGGCATGACCGAAGTGAATCAGTTGTAAAATGTAGTCATAAATTATCATTAAAGTACAAGTAAATATATTTCAGGAGTTCCGCCTGTCCTCAGTACTATTGACACCTTAAAAGGGAACATAGATTATTTACTTTTATTGGTGTCGATGGATTTAATATAAAAAGTAGTATTTTTTTTTAAATTTTCTGTAAGTTCTTCAAAAACGTGATATTTTCAGAGCATAGAAATTTGAAAATGTTTTTTCTTAGGCTATTATTAATTGTACAGTGCAAGGTAAATTGTTGTTCATCTTCAATTACCCTACATTTTTTTCGCATAATCTGTCATTTCTGAGTATTTCTAGCATTGTTCCTATTTTGTCTATTAGTACATTATGATCAATTATTTCTGGATTTAGATATTAGTTCAATATCGATCAAAATTTGAAGTATTCAAATGTATTTCGAGAGACAAGCACATTTAAAGGAGAACGAATGTCAGAAAATTTGTAATGAGAATGAAAAATCTTGCCTTCTGTTATGAAAACGTTTGCTTATAAAATAACATAAGCAAATTTTTTTTGAAAATCCATGAAAGAATTTTCGATATTTAAGACGTCAAAATTTTGACGAGAAATGGTTTTCTCTAGAGTTTTCCTTTATTTACCGTTAGATATTTATGTGCCTTAAAATATACGAAAATGTAATTGGAAGTTGATAAAATTTTGTACATTGTCTATTTTATGCATTTAAAAGTGACATATGATCACGAAAATATGAGCCATGTAAAAAAATATTTAACCCTGTTCAAATGGATAAAACCCGAGGATATCGAATGTGTATACAAACTGGAGCTCATTCTCCCTTAAAGAGATTTATATAAATATAATTTAATTTTCTCTGCGATTTGTTTTTCAAATTTTGTTTGTAGAAAAGTATCATAAAATGACATCAAATTTGTTTTAGTATGTTTCTTTATGTTATTCGATTATAAGAGTTTGTACAGTCTTGAAATTTAGTCAAATCTGTTTGCTTCCAATGGAACATGTTTGACGGATGAATACCATAATAATTTCCAGAAATTTTCTATAATTAAGATATTGCAAATTTGTTAAAAAAATCGGTTTGCGAGCCAGCACCGACTACTTGGTTGGTGAATACCCTCGGGGACTAACAGTCCACCAACAGACATTGACTCAGTAGTAAATAAAAACAAAATACCAAAGTTACTGTAAATTTAGTTTCTGCATATCATATGGCCATTTGCACAACTTTTAGCTCTACCGTGCAGATCAAGTCAAACTATGTAAAAGCTGGATAAGAACAAATAGCCAATATGATCTAAATAGAAAAGGATAGTAAAATATAAATACTAGTATATACCACATATGAAATGCATTACTTATACCTCACAGTGTCGCTAGCGGGGCAGGACATGCTTACCCTTCCGGAGCACTTGATGTCACTCCCGGTTTTCATGGGAGTTCACACCACGAGTGCCTTAGTTTTTAATGTCGTCTTCTTATTTCCGTTCATTGTAGCTGTCTAACGTCCTTGTTTTGTCTTTGTTTTTCTCTGTTGCCGTTTTTGCCATGTCTTTGGATTCCGATTTTTGTGGTCTTCGCTTCCCTTGTTCCCTCGGTATTCTACTGCCGTTGTTTCCTGCAAACCGGAACTGTGGCAAGTTTTCATCACTCACTGTGACAAGTGTTCATCTCTCTGGCTCTGTGTCAAAACAGTACAAATTAGATTAACAAATACAAATTTTGCTACTTTGAAGGTTTCTTTGGCAAAATAAAAGTGATTACTAAAACACCAGATTGATTTTTAAACAGTTTGCGTGAAAACCGACAAATATAAGTATACAAAAAAGTTGAAAACTAAGAAATACAATAAAACCTGCTGTATCAAACACTAGATAAGTAAGATTTTCTTAGAAATTGTGGCTTTTTATTATACATTCAGGTTTTCAGATTGTCAGGTGTTTAATCAAGTTTTATAAGCTCACCTGGCTATGCCATAGTGAGCTTTTGCCATCACTTGGCGTCCGTCGTCCGTCCGTCCGTCGTCCGTCCGTCCGTCGTAAACTTTTTTTCAAAAACCTTCCCCTCTGAAACCACTGGGCTAATTTAATCCACACTTGGCCCAGTTGATCACCAGGGTATGCAGTTTGAAAAAAATGTGTTTGGTTAGTCCTAGGACCAAAAAACATAGGGATAAATTGCTATTTTTAGCAAATAACCACAAACCGTTGCAGATATAAAATATCTGACAGGGTTAAATTGTTCAGAATGCTGAGATCTATCTGCCCTGCAATTTTGAAGAACATCGGAAAGCCTGTCTCAGAGTTGTAGACATTTCTCCGTAAAATTTTCCAAATTTATGCATTTTTTATATTAAAAACTAACAGATAGAGGTGAAGCGTTTATTGGAAAAATATTCAGCATATCAAGATCTACATACTCTGAAATTTTGAAGAAAATCCAAATGCCTGTGTAGAAGTTATTGACTTTTTTTCACACAAAACATTTTTTTCTTCAATGCAATATGGTTTATCGGTTATTTCCCTTAAAATTCTGTTTTCAAACCTTCTTTGGTTTACTTTTCTCTTTTTAGTTTTAGAGAAATTCCCTGCTATCACTTTATTAAACTTGGTCACAATAGTCCTTGGGTGGTCCCTTTTAAAATTTGAGTCCGTCTGGCAAGTCCGCACGTCATCCAAGATGGCCGCCAGCGGGGAACTTTGTCCAAAATTGGACAATATTGCAAAAATCTTCTCTGCAAATACCGGGCCAATTGGAACCAAACTTAGTCACAATGGTCCTTATAAAATGTGTACGGCAAGTCCACATAATATCCAAGATGGCCGCCAGTGGGGGAACGTGGTTTTGCAATTGATTCCTATAGTGAAACGTATCCAAAGATCTCCATCTCTGAAAGTAGATGGCCAATTGGAATCAGACTTGATCACAATCCTTACTTGATCCCCTTTATAAAATGTGTCCAGCATGTCCGCATAGCATCCAAGATGGCAGTCAGCGGAGAACATTATTTAACCTTGGACCTCATGGGAAATCATTCCAAGATTTCCTCTGAAAATATTATGCCAATTGAAACCAAAGTGAGGCACAATGATCCTTAGATGGTCTTCTTCATGAAAGGTGACAGTCGGTGCACGCCCCATCAAAAATAGCTGCCAATGGGGGACATAGTTTAATTTTGGATCATATAACATCAATGTCTATCAACAAACTTGAAATTGAGACCCGTAAACGTTGGGATTATTTTGACTTATTGTGTCAGCCATGGCCAAGGTGAGCGATACAGGCTCTTGAGAGCCTCTTGTTCTATTTACGCTACATGAGTTATGTTATTATTTCAAGCTTGTTTCATCTTCTTAAGTATACATACAGTTTTTCGGCCATTGTTGGTGTTTCCTGTTATCCTTTTTATTCTATGTATAATAACGCACTTGACAGTATGGAAATCGTTTGGTGTCTGAACCCAGAGCTACCCAGCTCCATTTGAACAATATTTCCCTGTTAAAAAACAAGTCAAATTCAAAAAAAATATACTTAATAACTAGAAATGAAAAAATGTATTATTAAAGCAAACAGAGTGTCAAACTAAGCAGATGTAGGAATTCTGAAATTCGTCAGCTAACCTTATTAACTTTAACTAAAACTATTACTCTAATTCTATAAACCAATAGCCATGACCCTGGCTAGGTCCATCAGCTAAACGCACACAAGAAAATCTGAAATATCACATATTTGATAACACACATATTTGCGATCATCTACTTATATTATGTTTTCAATGTTTTGATGAACAGTCTTTCTTGTTTTAGTTTAAAGTATAACAACTCGTCAAATTAAGTACTATAGTCTTACTGTGTTGAAGACCGTACGGTGATCCCTAGATGCTTTGTTTTTGGTTCGTTTTAACCTGGAGATGGCGTGTTTTCTCCTTGGCATTTACCCCATTTAATTTCTTCTTCATCTTGATTTATGAAACAATTTTCAAAAATTAGCAATTTACAACATTTTCCCATTGAGTCCAATGTTAAAATAAGATCAACAGTGGTGACCATTTTGCATTTATAAAAGGTACTTAAATCTTACACTTGTTTGATGAGCATAATTTTACAATGCCTAGTAAATATCAACAACAAACAACAGCAGTAGAATACCGAAGGATCAAAGCGCAAGATTACACAAATCAAAGTCCAGATGTATGAATGACTAAATACCGAAGTTACTGAAACGACTTTCAAGAATTAAAAATGTATTTTCTATAGTGTTTATTCCCCGGCGGCGTCCATCTTGGATGAGATGAAAACCTGCCAGGCAGTTGGAGTTAACATATGTGTTATGGTCTCATGTTCATTTACTCCATATCCTTTCGTAAAATATTTAATACAGGAGTTTGTCTTTTATTGCAGTGTGGAGTTGGTAAAACAATTCCCCGTGGTAGAGATGTATGCTCTTTATGTTTCTTAGATATGGTGTACTTGTATATGAGATAATATCTCATGTGTACACTTTGTTCAATTACTTTTATCAAAATTTATGTAATTTCTAAAAACTAAGGATTAACTCCCTCCATCGTAGTTTTGTCCTTAGCTATATTTGATATTACTGATTATTGGGATTTCGTTGGTTTTATGCATTTGAAACATTTTTTGAAAATTATTGATTTCCTTTGTTTGGATTCTAGTGCTGTTGATGAGGAATTAATTTCCGAAATGGCCATAAAGCTCATTCAAATTATTGTAGTTGGAGTTAACACATGTGTTATGGTCTCATGTTCATTTACTCCATATCCTTTCGTAAAATATGTGTATAAATTGTAGTTATTGATAAGCTGAACAGTATTGCTATTCAAGCTTTACCACTGAAATAGTTTTTGAAATACTATTCAAAAGTTAAAATTCAACGTGAAGAACAATAACTCTTATTTGGTGCATCACATTTTCTTCAAAATTGCAGGATATGTAGATCTTGACATGCTCAACATTATTGTAAAATAACTACATTTCATGAATATTCATTTGAATTCCGTCAATTTGATAGGTGAACATCGCTCACGTGGCACATCAATATGAAGTTTCAATTCCCATAAAACACACTTGATCATATGACCACGTGGCGGATGAATTAGTAAAAAAAGAATCCCATTGTACATGATATAATATTTTTTTTTATAAATTTGTTTTTATGATTTGGTTTTAAAATATAATTATAAGAATTGAATGCATTAATTCATAGGGATTATGAAAGTGTTGACCGGGCGCACATTTTCAATGAAGCGCGGTAGCGCTTCATTAAAAATGTGCTTCGGTCAACACTTTCATACCCCAATGAAACTTCAAAATAATGCAGTCAATTCTTAATATGAAAAAGAAAGGAAATGGGGTAAATGTCAAGGAGACAACATCCCATATC
>MJUU01020710.1:58438-69562 GCA_002080025.1 Modiolus philippinarum
GACGGACGGACGGACAGACGGAGGGTAATACATTATCCCCGAACTTTCTTCGAAAGTGCGGGGATAACTACTGGTAAATCTTTTCAATGACTTTAATTTGTCAAATTCAAATACTTTAACTGAAAAATTTCTTAAATGCTATCAAAACTGCATACACTGGATGTTGATATGAACTATTTCAACCATTACATAGGTCAATGTGCTATTATATATTTCATAGTCACACAAAAAAGTTAGTAGTTTACCTGTATTGGGTTTTATTTGTATGTTTTTTATACTATAGGGAAACAGGACAGATAAAGAGGAGGTTTGGGTACCCATAAACCTGTTTAACCCTATCCCTGGCTTTTGCTAGTGCTGGTACCAAGTCCGGCTGTTCTGAGTTCCTAACGTTGTCTATGTTTGTCTTTTGTCTTATTCCTGTTTTTCCTGTGTAGTTCCCTGGCAGATTGTGGCATGTAATTATAATTGTCAGCCATTGTAGGTGTTTCCTGTTATCCATTTTTATACATTTTTAGTGAAAGACAACACTTAAATCCTTGAGATCCATCTGTGTTCATCATACCACAATTTTTCAACAATAGTTGTTGGTTCACAGTTATAATTACATTTTACACTCATATGAAGACTTTTATTAGACTTTTTATGTTACTTACACATTTAACTTGTATTCAAATTCATTAACATCATAGGCATCAAACTGTATATGTTGTACTGCATTGCCTGTCTTATGGTCAGGTTTTAATCTAAAATATTAATATTTTGTTTATCTCACAAAAATTTATTAAACATTTACATAGGATTGGGAGATAACTGCATTGCATTTTAAGCTTTGAAGACATAAATCACAGATTACCCAGTATTGCATCAACAGAGGTACTGAACAGATATTTGCAACTGTCCTGTAAATCAAGATTTATGTCCACAAAGTTTAAAATATAATATAGTTATCTTCATTCTAAGGGCTATTCCATTAAAATGAATGTGGGTGGGTAGGAAGGGACCTTCAAATTACCTCCACAACCAATAAACTTTAAGTAGAGAAACAGCTACAATTTAAGTGGCCACACACTGAGTATGACCCAGGAACAATGTCAAAAATTAAACTTAACTTCCTACCCTCCCTCATATATTTTTAAGGAATAGCCCTAACAACAATCACAGTGATTTAACTAGTGCTTGACACTTTTGCCATTGACGAATGTTTTTTGGAAGTGGCGAATTTTTTCAGCCTGCAATTCGTCACTTGGAATTTTGAAAATCAATAAATATTAAAGTATTATGTTCATAATGTTTGTCACTGTAATCTAGTTGTCCAATCTGACACTTTAATGACACCTGTAATGATAATTAAAAGATTAGTTCAGTTGTAAACAAACGTCATCGGTGATTTATTTACCTTTGTTCCCGGCCGGCCTGTTATCACTAATTACTGGTCAATCAGAGATAACCTGCTTACCTGTATGGTAATTAGCTAGCAGTTGTTTATATTTTTTAATGTTTTTGAACATTTAAATCTTTCTTTCAGCAAAATTTTCATAATTAACAGGTCAAACTTCCCCTTTCAATCAAGGACTTATAATTATACGTCGTTGTTTAAATACTGTACATCGATTTTTTTTTACAGAACACATTTTTTGAAAGCTGGGTTATTTCCCTTTAAAAATCATCTTTGATTTCCATGAATTCATTTTTTGAAATTTTACCTATATGGTGATATTTGCTTTCATCAATATACAGAAATTTATATTTTACCACTTTTAAAGCTTAAAAATTGTTTATAAACAACATTTGAAATAATTTCTTTTTAATTACAAATTTATAGAAAGTTGAATCAAGTTATAGAAAGTTTAAATGCATTATAACTTGCAATATAATTTATGAACTATGCTTCTGAAATATTTCCTTCAGTCAATGAAGGGTATACCTCTATGTGGAAAGAATTCCCCAACAAAATAATCCATGCATTGTAATATACATTTGGAACAACGAGTTAATACTCAAATACAACCAAATACAGACAAATTATAAATCATTAAATTAATATCTTTATTGAACACATTGCTCCCCGAAATTCGATACACAAAAGTGAGTCTCAAAATCCTAGCTAAATCCCTGAATCATGACAATCATAGTGTCATTTTATTTAATGTGAAAAATGAATTAAGAAAATGCACATCAAGTACATGTATATGAAAAATGTTCTTGTCATATGATCAAAATTTGGAGTCATGACTTTTTAGCTGAAAAAGCAATGATTCAGTTTCTTAAATTTTTTTTTACAAATGAGTTTTTCAGGAAAGCAAATTGAAGATATTGCTTTTAAATTGTTAAAATATATTGTTGAATGTACAATTTCAAAGATGGCCTACTCACTTAAAATTAGTAGATTGCCATTTTAATTCTACCCAATCAGGTTCATTGTTACAAAAATATTGTATTGCAACAACTTATTTAAAATCATAATTAATTTTGAAGAGTCAAATCTGAAAAAAAAATACAGAAAATCATGAAATATGACCACCACAAGCCCAAAGTTAATTCCTGAATTCTTAACATTACATGACAAATGTTACATCACTTTTTGCACATTTTAATATTAAAATGGTTTACAAATTCATTTCAAATATGCTAAAAACTTAAATTTTTATTAAGTTGAATTTGCATGCTGTGTTGAGAAGGTGACCTCTTTAATTTTTGCAAACCAAAACTTTCCAAATCTTTTCCATGACTAATAGCCATTTTTAGTCTAACAGTTAAGAATACAAGAATCCTAAGTTACAATCTATTGATAGATCTCTACTGACTGTCATGACTGTTGTTAATAACATACCCTGTAACTTTTCCTTTATCTACCAGATCTTTGAGTGTCAATTTCATGTATTCAATAGAATGTGTCTGTAACCATTCCTCAGATTTTTGTAAATCGGCCTGCATTGCTGCTTCAGCATGTTGTAGTCTCTAAAATGAAAATTTTTTCACTGTTAAAAGTTTTTACTTCAACAAGAATGTTTCAAAGTAAATAGCTTTCATAAATTGTTATATCGTGACAGATAGATGTCAAAATTTATAACTGATCTAAATCACTATATGACACTATGCCATATTTAAAAAAACAACTGTAAAGAGCATCATGGCTATGAAACAATCTGAATTACATCAAATTCTAAACATTTACTTATTAGATATGGTTGTTGCATAGTTATGTGCAAAAAGGTACTTGTATTCAGTAACTGAGAATTTTTACTTAACATTGTATATACATATAAAATGACATTTTTTTAAATGACAGAAAACATATTTTTATTCACAAGACATTACAAAATTCTGAGTTTCAAACTAAAGTAAGAGTTTTTTGGCAATACAATGTAATACCAATTTGGAAACAACATCTGCAGAATCTATCTATAAACA
Source organism: Modiolus philippinarum (assembly GCA_002080025.1). NCBI lineage: Eukaryota > Metazoa > Mollusca > Bivalvia > Mytilida > Modiolidae > Modiolus > Modiolus philippinarum. The sequence goes on from MJUU01020710.1 coordinate 61,853, forward strand.
TTTGTTATACCTTACCATAAGATCTCTTGTTTGATTGACATGTGTTACTGTTAATGGGTGAGGTGGTTTACAATTTTTGGTACTTGGGTTTACCCAGTCAATTTCCTTCTCACTGAAAAAATAGAGCATAACTCTCAATCTTTATTATTATACTTTATTATAGAAACTATGGTAAAAATAATATTGGTATTTCTACAAGTAATAGCGCATAGGCAAAATAACTGTTCGGGAAAATGCGTGTAGGCAAAATAACTGTTCGGGAAAGTGCGCGTAGGCAAAATAACTAATTGAAATAAGGCGCGCTTTAGCACGTCGAACAAATAACTAGTTATTTCCCTTGTTGTCAACGTAAACATAAATAAACATGGCTGCCAAGCACTGACAGGGACTATTACGATAATCCCAGATAAAAAAAACACCATAAGTACAATGTACTTAACATTCGTACAGCAGTATGCTCTTTCTACATATGAAAAGCTCGGAGTTGGATAGTTAAAGTTTTGAGGAAAAAGCTCATGACAATTTTTTTCTGTGGACGCCCGTTACATGAAACGAAGCACTGGAACTTGCTCCCAATTAAAAAAACATTACATTTATTTCTTTTTTTTTATAGTTGCTTTTCAGGTCGTGAGGAAATCCCTGTAATGTAAGCAAATACTAACTCACCATCCATTACTAAATTCATTCGTTTTGGTTTATTTAGACATTTATCATATGGATTTGATATTGATATCATAAAACGCCGTTTTTTTTTAGTTTTTAGTTCAGTATAATAATACAGTTATGGCCTTTAATTGACTTCGGATAATATCCATAATTATTTAATCTTGAAAAGGTTATTTTACCTCGGTCCTACGGACCTCAGAAAAATAACCTTTTCTCGATTAAATAATTATGGATATTACCCTAAATTAAAGGCCATAATTGTATATTAATAATCAAACAGAGACAGGAAAATATATTATGAACAAATTGTCTTTTTACCATGTTATACCTGTCTTGACACAATAAAAAAAAAACACTGCTTGGATTGACCAGATAAAAAGGTGAGAGAACTAAACAGAAATCAACATATGCATGGTATAAACAAACTAAATATAACCATTTACCACAATTAACAGCAGCACACTACAATTTTTAAAATAAAATTTTATGTTATATTTATAAAGTACATTTTACCTACAGGCTACAGGACGTGTATATCATTTCTGCTGTTAATGTTACCTCAAATAGTTTGATGGTTTACAATACAAATGCTTCTTTTTATCATTCATGTTAATTACCAGAGATGCCAACCCCATCTAAAGACAAGAGTGAAACCCTAATAGATGTCTCGTACGTCCCTGCTTGTCGCTAAAACAGTCATGCACTACTCAAGAGCAACCTACAAGCCAAATATTATTACCATTCCACTTACAGTATTAATTAAGAAACTATTCTAATCAGAAACACTCAACTTTGTTCACTAGACCATGAAATTGAGGTCAAGGTCAAAAGCCATATGGCAGACTGACATGTACTATCCAAAACCAAGCTATATACCAAATATCATTGACCTATGGCATGTAGTTATTGAGAAACAGACTTAAGCAAAAAAACTTAACCTGGTCACTGGACAGTAAAATTGAGGTCAAGGTCAAAAGCCATATGGCAGACTGACATGTACTAAATAAGACCAAGCTATATACCAAATATCATTGACCTATGGCTTGTAGTTATTGAGAATCAGACTTAAGCAAAAAAACTTAACCTGGTCACTGGACCGTGAAATTGAGGTCAAGGTCAAAAGCCATATGGCATACTGACATGTACTTACCAAGACCAAGCTATATACCAAATATCATTGACCTATGGCTTGTAGTTATTGAGAAACAGACTTAAGCAAAAAAACTTAACCTGGTCACTGGACCGTGAAATTGAGGTCAAGGTCAAAAGCCATATGACAGACTGACATGTACTAACCAAGACCAAGCTATATACCAAATATCATTGACCTATGGCTTGTAGTTATTGAGAAACTAGACTTAAGCAAATAAACTTAACCTGGTCACTGGACAGTGAAATTGAGGTCAAGGTCAAAAGCCATATGGCAGACTGACATGTACTAACCAAGACCAAGCTATATACCAAATATCATTGACTTCTTGCTTTTAGTTATTGAGAAATGGACTTAAGCAAAAATATAGCGAAATATAGGTCAAGGTAAGATAATTTGGGGTCTGACAGATTGGGTTCGCCGTAAGCTACCTATGGACCAAATATAAAGTTCCTATATCAAAGGCTTCTATATAAAAACTTGAGTTTACGCCGCCATCGCCGTCATACTTTGCACGCCTATGTCTCGCTTTCCGCGACTTTCGTCGCGGGCGAGACAAAAAATAGGAGTCCTGACCCTGCGAAGCGGGATCCTCTCACGGCCGGGGGTCATGGGCCACTCAAGGCTCCCAGAAGCTCTGGAGGTTTAGAAACTTTTAGGCTTTGGTATCCAGCCATCATGTTTATCTGTCAAGATCGACCATTTTTATCAATCTGATAACAGACAAACGCTTTTTTAAAATGATTTTCAAGTGTGGAAGTGATCAATATTATAAACATAGGTAATTAACGATTACAGACTTTGCCTCATTATGGCACTTTGTCACAGTAACAAAATTTTGACTGGATGTTGACATCACATTTGCATGCCTAAGCAAGGTAACATGATCCTTCCATGTATAGTGACTGAGATCTGAACTTGCCTGAAAACTTGGAGATAAATCACTCATGTGTGAAACATAAGTCAAAGTGACCTACTTTTGCCTGGATGCTGATGTACCATCAGGGATGCATGCCTATGCAAGGTTACATTATCCTACCATGTACAGTGACTGAGATCTGAACTTGTCCAAAAACTTGAATGTAAATCAATCAAGCAGAAAATATAGGTCAATGTTGGATGCTGATCTATCATCAGAGATGGATGCATATGCAAGGTTACATGATCCTACCATGTAAAATGACTGATATCTGAACTCGTCAGAAAACTTGGATGTAAATCAATCAATCGGAAAATATAGGTCAAAGTGACCTAAATTTGTCTGGATGCTGATCTACCATCAGAGTTATATGCATATGCCAGGTTACATGATCCTACCATGTAAAGTGACTTAAGATCTGAACTACTCCTAAAACTTGAATGTAAATCAATCAAGCAAAAAATTTAGGTCAAGGTGTCCTAATTTTGCCTGGATGCTGACCAACCATCAGAGATGCATGCATATGCAAGGTTACATGATCCTACCATGTGTAGTGACTGAGATCTGAACTCGTCCGAAAACTTGAATGTAAATCAATCAAGTGTAAAATATAGGTCAAAGTGACCTAATTTTGCCTGGATGCTGATTCACCAGCAGAGATGCATACATATGCAAGGTTACATGATCCTACCATGTATAGTGACTGAGATCTGAACTCGGACATAAACTTGAATGTTAGTCGTTCAAGCGGAAAATATAGGTCAAAGTGACCTAATTTTGCCTGGATGCTGACCTGCCATCAGAGATGCATGCATATGCAAGGTACATGATCCTACCATGTATAGTGACAGATCTGAACTCGTCCGAAAACTCGAATGTAAGTCATTCAAGCGAAAAATATAGGTCAAAGTGACCTAATTTTGCCTGGATGCTGACCTGCCATCAGAGATGCATGCATATGCAAGGTTACATGATCCTACCATGTATAGTGACTGAGATCTGAACTCGGACATAAACTTGAATGCAAGTTGTTCAAGTGGAAAATATAGGTAAGAGAGACCCAATTTTCTTGGAGGCTGTGAGATAGCCCAAGATACAACTGCATACAAAGTTTGATGACCTACCATGCATAGTTGCAGAGATATATGCCCAAATGTGGACACGGACGTAGATGTAGACGCGGACGCCGGGGGTACTCCAATAGTACTCCTCAACCTCGTTTAGGCGAACAAAAAATCCACCAATTTCAGTCCCGACTATGAAAAAATTCTTGATTAGAAAAATTGAAGTTTTTTGTTACAAAATCACAGACCCAATTTTGGCATAAAATTGGGGAAACTCTGCCGAAATCAATAGGGTTGGCATCTCTGCATTACTTTTGATTTTTTATACAATTCATATTTATTTGTGGTATTATTCACTTAATATTCTATAAGTATATATGTATTAAAAGTCTAAATTTATACATTAAAAGAAAAATTTTATACAAAGTACAGTCAAGTTTTGATAACTATATGCCCATGTATGTATAAGAATCTGAATTAAGCTCATCATAGTAAATCATTTTTGGAAATAAGTTGTTTAACCATGTTCACTTTGAACTTTCCCTAATTGTATTCTTTTTTTCAATTACAATAGTATACAATATAAGAATATATTTACTCTGGAAAGTCTTTTAACAACTCATTTATATCATCATCATCATCATCTTCATCAAGTTCTGACACTTCAAATTCTTCTTCACCTGGAGCCTCATCCTCAGATATTATATCTTTTTCATCTTTTTCTTTCAGATTTTCTTCCCTGTGGAACAAATAAAAATAAAAAAAATAGGTGCAAAATAATGTTTTAAACATTCACAAGTGTGGATTATCTAGATCCAGTAAGTTTTTAAGCTTTCAGATTATATGATGCAGGACCATATACAAAATTAAAGAATAAAAAGAAACTGGTAAATTCCAGTACAAAAATTGGAAATGGCATTATTGTGAAATAGACAAAAGCTAATATACATGTCCCATGTCAACCATATTGATATGTATGATGTATTTTGGGATATTCCGATAACAGCTTCAATGCATGCTTTGGATGCTGTCTATGACCTACCGGTAAATTTTCAGCATACATTGAAGCTGTTATCCCAAAATAAATCATGCATACCAATATGGTTGACATGGGACATGTAAATAAGTGGGAATGGACTTCAACCATTCTATGTCCTTCATGGGCAAAATATAGGTCACAGACACCATTCAAAGCATGCATTGAGGTGCAGGGATGCAATTTACCAGGGGTCCAGTCCAAAGCCCCTAAAATTTGGCCTGGGCTACTAAAATTTAGAACCAGTAGCCCAGGTGACTACTGAAATATCCTGCAATTTTGGTTGACAAAATAGTAATGGGCTAGTAAAATTATTAGCTGGGCTACTGAATTCTGTTTGTTAGGGGCCCAGCTGGCCACTTTTCCAATATTGCGAATATATATATTCGTCCCTGAGCTGTCATCCAAAAATGAATGATATATACAAGTATGGTTAAGCAATGATATAAAATATCCTAAATTTGCATCTGAACCCAATTCAATATATTTTTTTTAATTCTTGAAAGAAAATATGTCCTTCTTTGTCTTTGATTCCAAAATCACCAGTATTGTACATTTCCAACTTCAAAAGTGATTTTACCCGGAACGAAGTGTGGATCAATGAAAAATTTTCCTGAATAGAACTATACATGGTTGATAAGGGATTTGGAGGCAGGCAATATCAAAAAACATCTCTGGCTTAGAATCCTAAAATAAGAAAAGAGACTAGAGATGTGACCGGAGAGCATGGACTGTAAATGAAAATCAATATTTTTACTACCAGTGTGGCCTCCTCTGGGGATCAAACACTGGATCTTTTGCTTTGTAGCCAGCCTCGCTACTGAATGAGCTAAGGAAATATTCCATTAGCTCCGTCAATTTTTACTGGCTATATATATACTACCTGAATACAACTGGTAAGCACCTCCATGACATTCCCCCCACCAAGAGTCATCGTACTTGCCATATGTTAGGTGCAAAACCATAGCTCTTTATTTTTTTCTGATTTGGTGGACCATGGTCCGCAACTATCAAAGAATCAGAACGAGAACCATAAGAGCTATGGTTCAGCAGCTAGCCATATGTATGACTCTTCACACAAAACAACCCTCAAGTGCACAGCTAGTTTTCTTGTTCTATCCATGGGTGTTTTAGTTGGAGTGCCAATGTGAACAGAAAGCATGTTCTTAAATGAAACAGGGTTGGCAAAAACCCGGGTTTTATGAGTATTGCCCAGTCTAGTGGGCAATACTGGGAAAACCCGGGTTTTACTGGGTTTTATTGGGCAATACTGGATAATACTGGGCAATATGAAATACTAGTATTTTCCCTGTTGTTTTACAAGGTTAAAACATCAATAAAGAGGTGTTTTATAGGTCTCTTTCAATTCCTTTTACAGTATTAATCAAATAATGGTAAGAAACTTTGTCACGATAATTTTTCTTTAAAAACTTTAAAAATGTTGCAACATGAAATTGTTGGACAAAATATATGTTGTTACAAAAATTAGTGCAATAATCAAATTTTGTTTTCATGACAATGTATAAAACAATTACATGACTTGTGTTTTTTTTTCCTCAAAATTATAGTTAAATATAAGATGTCTAATTATGCTGATTAGAAACTGTCAAACAATTAAAAATATATGTTTATTTAACAATTCATAATTATAACCTTTGTGTGATTGTGCTTGCTATTCTCCCTTGGGGTGCTTTTCAGAATTCAAACATAGAAAGCAGCCACAGCCTGCTTAGCTCACCTCGTTGCACAGAATTGTCACATGTTGCACATGTCAATAACCAGGAATGGACTATAATCATTCGCTTAAACAAATTCAGTCATGCGTAAAATGTAGGTCAGAGACAGCATCCGAAGCATGCATTGTTGTTGTCATCCCAAAACGCATCATACATACAGTACAGCCAGAGACTTACCATGATAAATCACTGTGATAGACGTATCACTCTGCTTAGTGAAATGTGTATATTTTATTTCCTGTTTGAGCTACATACATGATTTCTTTTGCATTTAGAGTGATGCAGTCTACCACTTGACATGCAAAAGAAATTATGTGGCTAGATCAATCAGGAAAAAAGATACAGTTATTTGAAAATTTCAAGTGATATGTCTATCACAGTGATTTATCATGGTAAGTCTCTGGCTGTACTGTACCTGTATGGTTGATGTGGGCCATGTCAGTAAGCAGGAATGGACTTTAACCATTCTACCAAACCAAGTCGCTCATGCATAAAATGTAAGTCAGAGACAGCATCCGAAGCATGCATTTCAGTCCTCATCCCAAAATGCATCATACATACCAATATGGTTGATGTGGGCCATGTCAGTAAGCGGGAATGGACTTTAAACATTCTACCTAACCAAGTTGCTCATGCGAAAAATGTAGGTCAGAGACTGCATCCGAAGCATGCACTGTAGTTGTCATCCCAAAACGCATCATACATACCAGTATGGTTGATGTGGGCCATGTCAGTAAGCAGGAATGGACTTTAACCATTCAACCTAACCAAGTTGCTCATGCGTAACATGTAGGTCAGAGACAGCATCCGAAGCATGCACTGTTGTTGTCATCCCAAAACGCATCATAAATACCAGTATGGTTGATGTGGGCCATGTCAGTAAGCGGGAATGGACTTTAACCATTCTACCTAACCAAGTTGCTCATGCGTAAAATGTAGGTCAGAGACAGCATCCGAAGCATGCATTCCAGTCGTCATCCCAAAATGCATCAGGCATACCCATATGCAGGGATTTAGCTAGGATTTTGAGACCATTAGTCACTTTTGCGTATAAATTTCGCAGTGCAATGTGTTGTATGAGATACTAATTTTATGATTTATAATTTTTCTGTATTTGGTTGTATTTAAATATGCACATC
>MJUU01020710.1:69882-86810 GCA_002080025.1 Modiolus philippinarum
TAAAATATGAATTTTCTGTTATAATTACCAGAGCAAATATCAGCATAGGTTCAATTCTAAAAAAATAAATTCATTTTAAAGACATCATTAAAGGGAAATAACCCAACTTTCAAAAAACGTGATCTTTTAACAAAAATTCAAAGGGGAAGTTTGACCTGTTAATTATGAAAATTCTGCTGAAAGAAAGATTTAAATGTTCAAAACATTAATAATTTAAAACAACTGATAGTTAATTGCCATACAGGTGAGCAGGTTACCTCTGATTGACCGGTAATTAATGATAACGGGCCAGGAACACAGGTAAACAAATCACCGACGGTGTTTGTTTACAACTGAACTAATCCTTTAATTAGCATTACAGGTGTAATTAAAGTGTCAGTTTGGACAATTAGATTACAGTGACAAAGATTATGGACATAATACTTTAATATTTGGCAATTTTTGAAATTTCAAGTGACGAATTGCAGGCTTAAAAAATTCGCCACTTCCAAAAAAGATTCGTCAATGGCGAAAGTGACGAGCGCTAGCTAAATCACTGCATATGGTTGATGTGGGGCATGTCAGTGAGCAGGAATGGACCTTAACCATTCTACCTAACCGGATGCGGATGCAGACAGACAAGGACGCTTGGGTATCACATTACCCCACCCCCCTCCTCATTTCGTGAGGCGAGCTAAAAATTTGATTAGCAATTACACTATACATGCACAATTTGTGTAAAAAATTAAATCAATTTTAATATAAGGCCAAAAACCAATTCTAGCATGTTTAATATAAAGAAAGTTACACATATTTATATATTTGTGATAAAGATATGATATCCTATCACAATTTTAACTCTATTTATTTCAAACAAAGCTTCAAAAATCTTATTACCCAGTATTGCCCAGTATTACCCCTCTCAGGGAGTATTGCCCAGCCCGGGAAAACCCGGGTTTTCCCACATGAACCCCGGCGGTCAATACTTTGCCAACACTGAAATGAAAATCAGTATTTCTACAACTAGTGCCTCCTCGTCTGGGGATCGAATCCCAGAACTTTTCCTTCATTGCCAGCCTCGCTATGGAATGAGCTAAAGAAATATTCCATTAGCACAGTCGATTTTTACTGGCTATATATATGCTACCTGAATGCAACTCAGGTTAGTACCTCCGATGACACAGATAAACAAGGAATGTAAGTGTTAAGGCCAATTTTTCAGTTAGTCAGTTTTTAAATTAGAAAATTTTGTAAGAAAGAAATTGTATGGTTTACAACAGCAAGCCAGTAGGGTTTTCATAACTCGTGAATAACTGTTTATCTTGCTGCATTATTTGTTTACACCTCAATACTAATTCTAAGTAACTCTCAGTCTCAGCATCCATCGACGTTATCATTTTTTACCCCGATTCCTCTTCAAGTGGATTCATTCGTCTTTGTCCAAATCCATATCCTCCTATTCCAAATATGTCCGCCATCTTTCGTTAACAGTGTTTAATAAAACGAAATTTGGAAGAAGAAAATGTAAAATTTCAATTATTCCATTTCCGCCATATTGTTGTTGTTGTTGCCAATAGCCTGGACAGTCTCGCACTTTCAGTACATCCTGCATTCGATTGGATAAAATTGAGGGCACCTGTCAAAAATGACTGCCAAATTCGTCGTAAATGTAAAACTGTTTTTATTGAGTAATCCCCCTTTCAAAACCTCGGATGTACTCGGACTTTTACTATTTCCATGATTTTAAAAGTTCGTCTGATTTTATGATTATGCAGGATCTTGTTTAATCAATCAAAATATGTCCCTTAGGTTGGTATTTTGAACATCTTCCTCAAAAATACGAGGACAGCCTAAAAAATGAACATATATTTGTGTATTAGACTCAACAAACACAATACTGTCAATAGATACAAATGAAATTCAATGTTTTTGACCAGCTCACATTTTTCATGTATCTTGGCTAGAGTCAAGGCGTTGATAAAAATGTCTGTGTAAAGAAATCTTTGTAGCCATTCAATATAGGATTAAACACTCATTTTTAGGAAATTATCTATGTATAAACTCTGGCAGCTCACTCACAAACTGAATAAAGTCGGAAGGACTTTATGTAAAGTTTGTGAGTGAGCTTTCGGAGCAAACGGAAATAAAGAAAAATATTCCTGTTTGCTATTCATGACATGGACCAATGAAATTGAACATTACAATTACATTTGGAATTATTAGATGATATTCCAATTTCAATTTTTGGGGGGATATAGACCCTTTCACAATAACTGTGGTCCTGAATTTTGCATATTTACAACGTTAAATTTTCATTCAAACAACAATGAAATCCTAATTAAAAATGGGTAATAAATGCACCATGGGTTGTTTTCTTGTGTAAAGAGGTCATAAAATTATCGAGAAACCGTCCAATAAACAAATGACAGTTATCAATGATTAATGGGCGTCAGAACAATGAAAATAAAGAAAATTGGCTAACTCGCTAGTTTACATGTCAAATTCCATCCTACCATTACAAAATTTTACCAGTATAAAGCTCTTTGTATTGGCTTTATAGCCATATATAATTTATGCAGGAAAAATTTTAAATAGTGCTAATAAATTTTGACTTATGTGACCACACTCATGCAATTTTTGGAAATAAATTTTAGGGTTCAAACACTAAACTTTTCCCTGTGTATTGTAAAACTAAATTTTCATCTAAATTTAAAGAAAAGTATACCATGATTTGCATCGAAGTTTCAACTTTTCAATCATATAAATTTTGTAGCATTAAATATTTTTGGGGAAAAAGAAAGTGTACTGAAAAAACGTCATGAAGTGTAAAATTTCGCGGTATATTTCTAAAAAATTCAAAATTATCCAAGTTTAAGAGCAAAGTTTGTGTACTTTGGAATAAATTTATTTTACAAAAAATATGCTATGATTTTCAGCAATCTTTTTTCTATAAAATGATGTTCTTTGTATTAAAATCGGTGGAAAAATGTAGCTGTAAAGTGTACTAAAACTTTCCTATGTTTCAACAGAGAAATGCTAAATAATACGACAATTTACAGGTAAATCTGCCGAGACATCGAAATTGTAAGAAATGTGAATGTTTCAAATCGCTGTTATATTAGTCCCAGGTCATATTATATACATGACGTCTTGATTAACGGTAATTGTACTACGGCCTCATTATTTCGGGAGCTGTTTTTATTTTCCACTCAAAAATCAGAGGAATGCAGTTATAGGGCCTGTAAGTCTCATACAATTTCGGAACTTCTGGGATCAAAAATTGTACCCAGAAGTTACATATTCAAATAAGATACATGATGTTTCAAACAAAAATTTGAATGTCATAATCTGAAAACGTCATATTTAGGCAGGAACATTTTCGAAGTTCAATTTCATTGTGAAATCACACTATCACATGACGAGACTTGAAGACCCTATTGTCGATATTTTCTACTGGAAACTGGTTTCCGATGTTAGTTGAGCGTAATCAAGGAATTTTGATATTTATTTTCTTTACCTCAAAGAAATTGGTTGGAAATTACCCACCTGGTGTAAAATGTTGATTTATGACATGTTCAGCCAGCTATTATCCAATCATAAACACCTTTACTATTTTGATAGAATAATTTAGTATCCCGCTGCCTAACAAAGTTGGGGGGATACTGTCATTACTGTATAATCATTTGTTTTCGTGAGATAAAATTTCTTGGATTGAACCTTTACAACTATTTCGTGTGGACAAATTTTCGTGGAATTCATATATTATATAGTAATTACTAATGCTTTTGTATAAATTTGTTGGGATTAACTTTTGCCCGCGAAATAAACGAAATTTAATCCCACATGAATATTTATGCTTCTACAGTATAGCGTTTTGCCCATTTATGCGTTTGTTCATCCATTCAAACTTAAGACCATATATCTTTTGAACAACAAGTCATAGATTGACAAGGTTTTGTCCATGGATGCTTCTTGAACATGTTGAATAGTACTTGGGGTTGATATATAGAATATGAATGATAATGTGTTGTTAAGGTGAGCTGCAAAGGTAGAATGCATTCATAATCAGTACCTTTGCAGCCCACCTTAACAACACATTATCATTCATATTTTGTACAGCTGTGTGCAACACTATTATTTATATACCTGATATATAGAATAGGTGGATTTGACCTACATTTCATGCATGAGTGACTAAGGTTAAAGTTTTGTAAGAGTCCAGATCTGGGATACTGCAACTCTTGGAGGAATAATGTTTTGTACGTAGAAGTGTCTGGTAAAGTTTCAAAGCTCCAGATAAAATTTATGTTACATGTACTTTGACCTACATTTCATGCATGAGTGACTAAGGTTGAAGCTTTTGTAAGAGTCCAGATCTGAAATACTACAACTCCTAGAGGAATAATATTTTTATGTAGATGGTCTCATAAAGTTATGAAGCTCCAGATAAAAATTAGGTTACTTTGACCTACATTTCATGCATGAGTGACTTAGGTTAAAGTTTTTGTAAGAGTCCAGATTTGGAATAATACAATTCATAGAGGAATAATATTTTGTATGCAGATGCATCTTTTAAAGTTACAAAGCTCCGGATAAAAATAAGATCACTTTGACCCACATTTCATGCATAAGTGACTTAGGTTAAACTTTTTGGAAGAGTCCAGATCTGGGATACTACAATTCATAGAGGAATAATATTTTTTATGTAGATGTGTCTTGTAAAGTTACAAAGCCCTGGAAAAAATAAGGTCACTTTGACCTGCATTTCATGCATGAGTGAATTAAGGTTAAAGTTTGTGTTACAGTCTTGATCTTAGATACTACAACTTGTACAAGATTAATCTTTCATCAGTAGATGCATATGCTATAGGTATTATGCTCCTGATTGAAATAAGGTCACTACATTTCCTGCACAACTGGATCATATTTAGGTAACAAGCCAGAATGGTACGACTTCGTGGAGTGCTTATAATAATAGACAAATATTCAACAACGGGGCGAGGGAATTAGCAGTTATTTCCGACTGCTTCTTCTCTTGTTCCCTCTGCCCACATGTACAGGGATGCTATTTTAACCCCATTTGACCTATCATTGTAATATCCGGAATGTTCTGGAATATGACTTTTGGAAGAACATCTATTATTATCTTAGATTCCTAAGCTGTTCTTATATTTGATAGCTTTTGTTGATACATGAATCTATACCATTTTCCCAGATTACATGTATACTAGAAGCTCATAATATCATGCAACATGTTTCAGTTACAAAACACCCTCAATTGCTGGTGAAATGCTGGTGTTTACACTGACATTTATGACTTGCCAATATATTTTTATATAATCAACAACAGGAAGTTTACTGGTGTTTACACTGACACTTGCTTGTGTTTACTGTGTGAAATATGTCAGACCTGAGTGTTTTGTAACTGATACTCTCTGTGTGTACTGAAGCTATGTAGAAACAGTGACGTCACAGTTAAAAATTTGGTTGAAATGAAATATTCAATACAGGAATTTGTCTTTTATTGCAGTGTAGAGTTGGTAAAACAATTCCCTGTGGTAGAGATGTATGCTCTTTATTTGTCTTAGATATGGTGTACTTGTACATGAGATAATATCTCATGTGTACACTTTGTTCAATTACTATTATCTAAATTTATGTAAACTCTAAAACTGAAGGATTAACTCCCACCATTGTAGTTTTGTCCTTAGCTATATTTGATATTACTTTGTTTGGTTTTATGCATTATAAACAGTTTTTGAAATTATGGATTTCCTATGTTTGGGTTTTCGTGCTGCTGATGAGGAATAAATTTCCGAAATGGCCATACAGCTCATTAAAATTATTCCAGTTGGAGTTAACATATGTGCTATGGTCTCATGTTCATTTACTCCATATCCTTTCGTAAAATATGCATATACCACAATATAATGGAACCCACAACAGACCTGTCAAGTCTCATGCTTTGAGCGTGAATATCACGCTTTCCAACCCCAAGTCACGCTCTCATCCCTTTTAATGTCACACTTTTTAAATTTTCAAGAAAAAATATATTTCGAAAACAATCTTATCATGATAAGAAAAAGCAGAAATTTTAGGTACCATTTGTATAAAAGAATATACATATTCTTTCATACAAATGCTTCATTTTGATAAATATCTATAAAACTCAATTTTCAATTGAGGTCATACTTATGAAGCAAATTTAATTTCCTTTTTTGTTGATAAATTTATCAATGTATCATTTCAAGTCGAAATTAATAAAAAGCCTCACTTGTATTCTTATCTTGACATCAGGGCACTTTTCCAAATAAGAAATATTTTACTGGATGATAATGTATGTGACAAATGCCCTGTATTTGTCTATATGTTGTACATGTTGTAATTGTCCACTAGCTGGAGACACTAGTGCTTTTGTTGGGAAAAGGATGACAGTGTTTGTAAGAGCACTTTGCAAGTTTAATTTATGTTTATTGACGAACCTACATCCATAGGGTAAAAAAGACATGGATTTAGCATGAATTAAATACCGGTATTGCTCTACATCCAACAACGAATTTCACTCAAACCGGTGCTATATACATGGGTCGTTCTGAACTTACTGTGAGGTATGAGAAAAGCCCAATGTTGAAGGCCTCATGGTGACTTGATGATGAAGAACAACAATAAACATGATGAATGCATGGTTCAACCATGTAATTATAGAGACTTTGTCTCATGTACATTTACTCCATATCCTTCTATTGTTTGTTTAACTTCAACATTGTGTTATTTTTTTTAAATTTTTTTTTTAGATATATTAATGACACTTGAAACACATATTTGGAATATCAATATTAATACATGTATCATATCTGAATTTTTAGATCATAGTTATTGTAACACTAAAAATATTGCAATTAGAAGATTATATAGGTACATATTTGATTCGCCTAGCTATTTGGGGGGAGTAAAATAAAAGTCCTTATCTTATTGGTCAAATCCAGGACTTTGATACCATGTCAAAATTAAACAATCCAGGTTTAACAGCAACATCGGAAACACCAGGATGAGTATGGGACGGAAAAGAAAAATGAAGACACACATACAGATGATCAACACGGACCCATTAAAAACCATGGTTGAGTTCAGGTGCACCGGTAGAGTAAGCATCTCCTGCTTCTTATTAGACACACATGCTGTGATGAACATGTCAACTCTGGTGGTAAAGTCAATTCTGGTAGAGGAAAAACAAACTTTAGATGTAAAAGGGAAGATCTGTTGTCATCTGGTAAACGGATATCCCATAGCAGTCCACAAGATCGTCGTGTTGATCCTAAAACTTCTGTAGTGATGACTTCAAGTTGTGGGTAACATGCCCATCAGATAAGTTTCAAGAATCATTCATGTGTTTATTTCAGTAATTGCCAGCTTTATTGAGAGAAATATTCACAATAAAGTGAAAACACATACTAGAAAAAAAAATCTGTTCGGTAAACAATGGGTTAAAGTTATCATGATTAGATACTTTTTGCTAAGGAGTTTGTCAGAATATCACAATATTATGATACATCTTAATAGGAGTTTCCGCAAATCCAATTAGTGACATCACAAAATCTAATTTACATATGCAAATTTGCATTTTTGGTTGGCAAAGCCGAAGAATTATCACTATATAGCATTGGGATAGAATTTTTAATCTTTGATATCTTTTTTATTATATGCACGATTTTGGATCTGTAAAAAGCATGATAAACATTGAGATATTCATATTTTTTCTACCGATTACTTTTTAATAAAAATAAACAAATATTTTTTCATGTGAATGTCAAAAATGTGAAAGTTTCGAAAAATTATATGGTTTACAAAATACACTAATAATATATATATTAAAAATAAAAAGCTGAAAATTTTTACGTCCTGTAAAAGTGTAAACATTCCATAATTGAGATCAAAAGGAATTATCGATTTATCTTAAATAACAAATTCTCACCAGTTAATTGAAAATGACATTTTTATNACCCTAATCAGTGACTACGATTTCTTGCCAACCAAAGGTAATTTTTCAAGCTTGTGACGTCACGGCGGAAACCCCTATTCTTAAAAACCACACTGCCATTCTTAAAAATGAACTGGTACTTATCATGCTTGTCATGCCGATTTTGTAAATTGTTCAAGAGTGCAATTCAAAGTATCAACAGTGCTTTTAATGTCCTTGTCATAACATTGTTAATATAGACAAGAATGTTTTAGTTGGTTTCAAATCAGTTGGAGATTTCTTTTTCATACTGTTCAGACTGGGGACCAAGACAGATTTACCAGACAATGTTACTAGCTTTGTACAATAATATGAATATAAAACTTGTCATGATTTGGCTTTTATTTTTGCTTGTAAATTCTACATCTTTCATATGAATGACTGCTGCCCACAGCTTCAATGGGGACCATGGTGTTGTAAACTTTTTCTAAATCCTTTTAAAACTATAATACTTGCACAGATATGTTGGGTTATGATTTTTACAGCAACAGGTGTTCTAGATGCCCTTGACCTTGATTTCATGGTTAATTAAGTTCATGAAAAATTGGGACATACATGTACATGTAGTTTCACATTCAAGTCCATTTCTCAGGAGCTAGAATATCTGGATCAAATATCATTACTATATTGTGACAATGTTTATTAATGTATTTTGGGGGCAAATGGCAGTGAGTCTCTGTTTCTTGATTGCTCAGTTCAGTTACTTTGTAAAATTTGGGACATTGCTGACGCTTGTATACAGTATATTGGGATATGTGATATTTACCAGAGTGAAATATGGAATATTTGAGACAAAACTGACAGGGAAATGGGATATTATGACCATTGTGATATCTTCAATTTTGATAGGGATATTTTAGTCCAAACTATAACTGGGTTATGGGAAAGTGGGACCCCCTAAACTAAACAAGCCTCATATTAATTTCAGGGCAACTGCTATGAATAAGCTCTACATATTGGTCTATAGTCATGATAGTTACATTTAAACTTGAAGTTTAGGTCCAAACTCTGATTCAAGATTCTTTTTAGCTCACCTGGCCTGAAAGGCCATGTGAGCTTTCACCATCACTTTTCGTCTGTTGTCCGTCTGTCTGTCAACAATTTCAAACATTTTTTCCTCTGAAACTACAGGGCCATTATTGTAACCAAACTTGGCCTGAATCTTCACAAGGGTATGATATTTCAAAATTATGTTCGATTAGTCCGAAGATCATTCAAAATGGCTGCTATTACTAAAAATAGAACATAGGGGTGAATTGCTGTTTTTTGCAAATAACTATAATAATAATAATAATAATAATAAAAGCTTTATTTAAAGAGGGTTACACAGTTAGTACAAACTAATCTTCCCTGAGGCCCTCAATAACAATATTGAATACATACAAGATAATGCATACTACAATTAAAGAGTACATTGTGATATCAGGTACAAAAAGTTATAAAAATACAAATTTATTCAGCTGGTACAATTTGTTTGTTGAGCAAGTAGCATTTTAGCTTATTTTTAAAAACCACAACATTCTTAGAATTTCGCACTGAGCCTGGTAGAGTGTTCCATGTAGAAGGTCCAGAAACACTAAATGATTTTTTAAAAAGTTCTGTCTTAGTTTTTGGTACACATAAATCACCACTAATAATATTTCTTAATTGATATGGATTACTCTGAGAGATGTACCTAATCTTGTCGATTAAATAAGAAGGTGCATCATCATTTAAACATTTAAAAATCAAAACGCATCTGTGATATATAATCCTGTCATTTACTGTCATCCAAAACCAGCTCGAAAACCGTTACAGATATCAGAAATCTGGTCGGAGTAAAAATGGTCCATATGGCAAGATATACCTACCCTGCAATTTTTAAAGAAAATCCAAAATTCTTGGAGTTATTGCCCTTTTGCCAAAAAATTTACAAATTTGTCAACAATTTCAAACATTTTTTCCTCTGAAACTACAGGGCCATTATTGTAACCAAACTTGGCCTGAATCTTCATTTTTAAGACATTTTATTTTTTATTGGAAAAACTATAACAGATATAGGTCAACTTTGTATTGCGAAAATGTTAAGCATACCAAGCTCTACCAACCTAGAAATTTTGAAGAAAATCTAAATTTATTGCCCTTTATTTGTCAAATTTTTCGTAGTTTTATACATTTGTCTTATATTTCAAAAACAATTTGAGATAGAGGTTTTAAATAGCAAAAGTGTTCAGCTGATCAAGAACTACAATTTCTACTGTATGTTCAAAATGTTCCCATCTCATACTACATGGCCACCACTAGGGTACATAGTTTAACATACTGGACCTAAGGGACAATGTTGTAAATTGTTATTCCTCAAAACCGTTTCTTACATCAAGTCGATATTAAGAAGACATGGTAACATGATGGTTATTAAGCAAATGTAGGATTTTAGTACCAATCATTAATCCAAGATGACCACCACTGCAGATCTTAGTTACATTGTCCATCGTATGTCAACAATTTCAAAAATCTTCTTCTCTGAAACTGCTGAGCCAATTGTAATCAAACTTGGCCTGAAGCATCACTAGGGCTATCAGTTTCAAAATTGTGTTCCATTAGTGGGAAGATCTAACAACATGGACGTCCCTATTGCTAAAAATAGAACATAGGGGTAAATTGCTGTTTTTTGTAAATAAGTCAAAAATTATTACAGATATAGAAAATTGAGGCAGTAAGAAGTATCAACATGGCAAGATCTACCTACCCTGCAATTTTGAAGAAAATCTGAAACCCATCGTGGAATTATTGCCCTTTTTCCATAAAATTTTCAAAATTTTAAGATATTGTATTTTTTATTGGAAAAACTTTAGGTCAACTTTAAATGGCAAAAATGTTCAGCATCCCAAGCTCTACCCACCTAGAAATTTTTAAGAAAATCTAAATAACCATGTAGGAGTTACTCCCCTTTATTTGTCAAATTTTAGTAATTTTATACATTTCGTCTTACATTTCAAAAACGATTTGGGATAGAGGTTAAGTTTAAATAGCAACAGTATTCAGCTTATCAAGAACTACAATTTCTACATACATTTTATGTTTAACAGGTTCACATCTTGTCCAAGATTGTTGCCACCGGGGAACATATTACAGTAAACATAGGGCCATATGGGCTAATGTTGTAAATTGTTTTTGCTTCAAACATACATGTGATCTCCCGACGGGAGCATGGAAATCTCCTGGATTTTCAAGGGCTTCTTTCATCTCCCGGAAATTCGGCTTCCAGCCAAAATAAAAAAATGTACAAAATCGCCATTTAGGAGTATTCCCAAGGGATATAATTTGCCTATAGTCACTTGACTGCTCATAATCATTTTTACTGTAATCTAATTGTCCAAACTGACACTTTAATTATACCTGTGAATCAAAACTGCTTCATTCATCAAGTTGATATTAATTAGGCATGGTAGCATGATGGTCATTTAAAACAAATATAGGATTTTAGTACATACCGATCATAAATCCAAGATGACCGCCACTGCAGATCTTATTAACCTTGGACCCTATGGGAAAATGTTGTGAATTTCTGAATTCTTAAAAATCTTTTCATATATCAAGCTTTTATCAACCAGGTATGGTAACAATGATGGTCATCTAACAGATTTTATGGCAGATGGAAAGGGACGTTGGCATGCCATAAAACTGGTTTACCCACCATTTCTTTTGAAATGCCTGTACTAAATCAGGACCATTGCAGTTGGACAATTTTTCTGGTGGTTTCCACCTGGTTTGTCTTTTTGTCTCATGGACTTCGGCTCATGACAACTTTGTTTGGTAGTTTTGTTATTACCCCCATTTAGATTGGTGCATGCCAGTCTGACATATGTCAGGTAGTCTTGACCTCAATTTCATGGTTCACTGACTTTATCAATTTTTATACATTTATACTTACCTTAATTATCCGTAACTAAAATATAAGAGGCATCATATATGGTTTATTGTTTATCTTAGACAATCACAGAAAAGACCAAGGAGTCCTGAATCTTGCGAAGAATGTTTACCAATTTCTAAAAGAATAAACAGATTACAAATTGAGTATGTATGTGAAGTAATAGAAAATATTAAAACATTTGTTCATAAAAAAAATGAAGATTGTCTGTTAGACAATAGACCTGATAGAACTACAAACAGGTCTGAAAATAAACAAAAGGTATCATACAGTCAGACCTGCTTGGACTGAATGTCATAGATTGATCCTATCTTGAAACAAGTTTAAAATATAAAAATATCCATACCAATGGATCTAACAGCATCAGTATCTGTTTTGTTGTATAGCTTGCTGTAGCAGAGCCATCACAAAAGGGATTATTATCTGTCATCCTGCATTTTCTGTCTATTTTTTAATCTGCAACTCCTTCAAAACTGTAAGTCTGATTCCAACCAAACTTTCAGGATATGCTCTTCACCTGGTGTAGTTGTGTATCTAAATACTAAAAATTTTGGTTTTACAGAATTTAGAGCCAAAATATATGTAGCTCATTTGTTAATCTGGTGTGTTAATCCACTGCTCCATTACAACTATAAGTCAGATTCCATCCAAACTTGCATGATATGTTGTTATACCCCCCGCAAACGAAGTTTGGGGGGGTATATAGGAATCACCCTGTCTGTCTGTCCGTCTGTCCGTCTGTCCACACTTCTCGTAAGCGCAACTCCTCTTAAACCACTTGAAGGATTTTGATGAAACTTTACACAAAGGAAGGACACTATATGGAGATGTGCATGAAGGAATATAATTATTGTCCGAAACCAGGAAGGGGAGATAATTTGACTTTGTTTTTCCGTTGATTCCCCATGTATGGGTTACCTCGTAAGCGCAACTCCTCTTAAACCATGGCCACTTGAAGGAATTTAATAAAACTTTACACAAAGTGAGAACACTATATGGAGATGTGCATGAAGTAATATAATTATTGTCAGAAACCAGGAAGGGGAGATAATTCGACTTTGAGTTTTCATTGATTCCCTATGTATGGGTTACCTCTTAATCCACTTGAAGGATTTTGATGAAACTTTAGACAAAGGGAGAACACTATATGTAGATGTGTAAAAATATCAAATAGGCTGAAAAAAGGTGAATTTTATATTTGTCGGATTTAGACAGAGTGTTTTCATTGGAACCCTTGTGAAAAGTTCTTTCTTGAAGATTATATCATTGTGTCCATACTTGTATTGTGTCCACACTTGTACGGTGTCCACACCTGTATTGTGTCCACACCAACTTAATTTTGCACTTACCATATAGATTCAGGTTCAATGAGCGGGGGGTATATTTGGCTGCCACTTGGCGACAGCTCTTGTTTCACCTGGTCTAATTCTGCACCTATATGTAAAATTTTGGTTTTACAGATTTTAGAGGTTCACTGAGTCAAAAAAGCTCAATTGTAAATTTGGTTTGTTTATCTAACTGTAAGTCATATTCCAACCAAATTTGCAATGTATGTTGTTCATCTGAACTGGTTGTGCACCTGATACGTAAAATTATGATTTTTACAGATTTTATATAAGCAGATGACCAGTTTAACTAGAGTTTAGGTCAGGCAGGTGACACTGCATTATTGCTAGAATATAGAGTAACAATTAATCTTATACAAGTCATTGTTACATAAGTGGTTCATTCAAGTTTTTACATTACAAGATTTAATTGAACTGCAAATGTTTCTTGAATTTAAGTTCATTTTCTGTTTAAAAATATATTCAAATGTTGCTTGTTGGCATATTGATGGCATTTGTTTGTGATAATATAGGAATGATAGAAGACAAAGTCAAGAAGAAAAGGCTGTAGATATACAGGTAAGGAAATATAGTATACAGTCAAATCTCGTTGTGTAGAACTTAGTTGTCTCAAAAACTCGGATGTGTCGAAGTCAATTGTCGGTCCCTGCAAATTTCCCGTTTGATTAATGAATTTTTACCTCTGATGACTTGAACTGTGTGATTCGAAATTTCAGATAACTTGAGTAAAAAATATGGTCCCGTCGAGAGTTTCAAATGCAATTTTACCTCGATGTGTTGAAGCTGAAAAAGAAATAGCTAGAAAGGGAAACATTCAAAATAATGTGTCTGCTCATGCTTAAAAAAGGTGTCATTAAATAATCAATTATATGACTAACTTGTAAATGTCCCTGTTAATTGGCGCATCCAAGCGGAACTAAACTGGGTTGTTGTTTGATTTTGCC
This sequence comes from Modiolus philippinarum, assembly GCA_002080025.1. Lineage (NCBI taxonomy): Eukaryota > Metazoa > Mollusca > Bivalvia > Mytilida > Modiolidae > Modiolus > Modiolus philippinarum. The sequence goes on from MJUU01020710.1 coordinate 84,079, forward strand.
GAAATGAATTTGAATGACCCAAGCGTAAATTTATTGGAAATAAAATAATTAGTGATGATAAAGATTTTGAAAATTACAGCTTCATTTTGGAGAAACAACTTCAAAGTAAATACCAAACAGTCCACAGTTTCTTTGATATTTTCTTTTACTGGTTTTGATTCAACAGTCATATTTGCAATCAAATTGACACAAAACATCTATTTCTCAAGATGTGGCATTTGATATATCAGTCAGTTTGTTTTTAAATCTTAAACTGCATCGATGTTATTATGTTTGTTAATTATTATTATTTACCATAATAATGCAACAGTTAAACTGTTTACGCCTCAGGAAATGCATTTATGGAAAAAGGCCTTGATATTGTCTTTTTATACGAAAAAATTGTGCGGTCGTATAATGGTATGGCATTGGCATCGTCGGCATCTGTGGACAACATAACCTTGCTTCTAGTGGACGGATCTTTATGAAATTTTAGTATAATGTATCTTGGCACACATGTAAACAGAGGTTTTGAGTTGGTGGCCCCGCCCGTTTCAGAAAAAGGGGCCAAAAAGGGGTAAAATTGGGTGTTTTCACATATTTGACGGTAGAATCTTTATTATTTATTGGATTTTTTGATGGGGTGTGTTTCATTGTGCTCCTGAGGATTTCACGTAGCATGTACCGCTGACGAGATAAATTGGCCCAACAGGGGCAAATCTCAAAAAAAAAAAAATTTATTTTAAGACCAGTTTTGATGCAAGGGGAGTTACAAGGGGTCAAAGGGGCCTTAAGTGCAATTTTTCTAAATATGTCAAATCTTTATTTTTCTTCGGATTTCAATGGGATTTTTTTCTTTGGATTCCTCTTGTCCTAAGCTTTCAGCAGTTTGTCATCGGATATGGCATAGCTCAAACCCTTTCCAAGCGACAAGGGGTCAAAGGGGCCAAAATTGCAATTTTTCTAAATATGTCAAATCTTTATTTTTCTTTGGATTTCCATGGGATTTTTTTCTTTGGATTCCTGTCGATATAAGCTCTCAGTAGTATGCCAACAGATTTTGAGTAGCTCTTACTATTTCCGAGCTACAAGGTGTCAAAGGGGCCAAAATAGCAATTTTTTGTCTTGCCCGCGACGAAAGTCGCGGAAAACGAGACATAGGCGTGCAAAGTATGACGACGACGGCGTAAACTCAAGTTATTATAAAGAAGCCTTTGATGTAGGAACTTTGTATTTGGTTCATAGGTAGTTTACGGCGAACCCTATCTGTCGGACCCAAAATCATGTGACCTTGACCTATATTTTACAGTCCAGTGACCAGGTTAAGTTTTTTTCCTTAAGTCCATTTCTCAATAACTACAAGCTAGAAGTCAATGATATTTAGTATATAGCTTGGTCTTGGTTAGTACATGTCAGTCTGCCATATGGCTTTTGACCTTGACCCCAATTTCACGGTCCAGTGACCAGGTTAAGTTTTTTTAGCTGAAGTCTGAAGCCATAGGTCAATGATATTTGGTATAAAGCTTGGTCTTGGTTAGTACATGTCAGTCTGCCATATGGCTTTTGACCTTGACCTCAATTTCACAGTCCAGTGACCAGGTTAAGGTAAAGGTTTTTGCTTAAGTCTGTTTCTCAATAACTGCAAGCCATAGGTCAGTGATATTTGGTATATAGCTTGGTCTTGGTTAGTACATGTCAGTCTGCCATATGGCTTTTGACCTTGACCTCAATTTCAGGGTCCAGTGACCAGGTTTAGTTTTTTAGCTCACCTGTCCAAAGGCCATGTGAGCTTTTGCCATCACTAGGCGTCCCTCGTCCGCCGTCCGTCGTCTGTCGTCCGTCCGTTAACTTTTATTCAAAAATCTTCTCCTCTGAAACTACTGGGCCAATACTTACCAAACTTGGCCTGAATCATCACCAGGGTATGCACTTTCAAGTTTNTGATTTTTATGTCTGTAGACCAAACAACATGGCAGCTGTTACTAAAAATAGAACATAGGGGTAAATTGCTGTTTTTGGCAAATAACTTCAAAACCGTTGCAGATATCAAAAATCTGACTGGAGTAGAATTGTTCAGAATGACGAGATCTATCTGCCCTGCAAATTTGAAGAAATTGGAAAAACTGTCTTAGAGTTATAGCCCTTTTTCCGTAAAATTTTCAAAATTTATGCATATTTTATTTTTTATTTCAAAAACTAACAGATAGAGGTGAAGTGTAAATTTGAAAAATGTTCATCATATCAAGATCTAGATACTCTGAAATTTTGAAGAAAATCCAACTGCCTGTTTTGTAGTTATTGACTTTTTTCACCAAAAAAATTTAAAAAAAATAAAATTGAATGCCATATGGTAATGGGTTATTTCCCTTTAAATTCTGCTTTCAAATCTTCTTTGGTTTACTTTTCTCTTTTAAATTTTAGAGAAATTCCCTGCTATCACTTTATTAGAAATAATTTTTTGTTCAAGAACAAAAAATTGTTTTTGTACAAATTTTTACATTTTTTTGCAAAAATACTTTCATAAAGTATACTTATTTCACTATTTAATAATAATTGTATATAATGTATATTGTTTCATTTACTTTTGAATAATTGATCGTTGTCAGTGCATCTAAGCTTCAATGCCTCATTAATTTAAACAGCTGACCTGCATGGCTATGCCATGGTGATTTTCAAAATGGCCACCAAAAAAGGCAGGAAAATGCAACATTGTCCGATTTCAATGAAATTTGGTTTCCAAATAGATATTGATA